>JANKKB010028711.1:0-16268 GCA_026225775.1 Bursera palmeri | reverse complement strand
TATACTTAGATTGATAAATATAAACCCTAAATTTTTCAAACCTAACCTAAAAACAACTAATAACAAAATAGATTGATTGCAACGACTTAAAAAAAAAAAATCTAAACCAGATCTTTTAAAAGAAAAACTTTATCTTTTACTTAAAGAAGATAATTGAGTTAAGAAATACTTTAAAAATAAAGGATAATATATCATTGGGGTGTTAAGAGAAAAAGTAATGAGTGAAGGGTAATATTAAATTTCCATAAAGTGTCACTAAGAATAATTTTTGTTTATAAACTTTAAGTGGAGATAATTCGATACGATGCGTCTTTAGTTCAATAGTGATCGGTAAATAGTACTACTCTTCTTTGACGTTCCTTATATTTGAGAAAATTTCTCTAAGCCCCAGATAAATTTCGAAAAAAATACTTTACCCCAGATTCTTGCTAAACTAACACTTATCCCCCAATAATTATCACTGTTTTCTTCGAAACTAACACTTACCTTCCAAAAATCTGAGGGATAAGTGTTAGTTTTTTATTAATTTTTGGAGGATAAGTGTTAGTTTAATAAAAGTTTGAGGTTAAGTATTTTCTTGAAATTTATGTGGGATTTATTGTCATTTCCCCCTTATTATTTGCCCAAAACTTCACGTATGGAGAGAAAAAAGTGATACATGAACTCCTAAACATTCCACAGAACCTTTTCTTATGTTGCGTCTTACATTGTCAGCCAAATAATTAAATAGTTTAGAGGTATTCCTCCCTTGGTTTAAACTGGCAGTACACTAGTGTTAATATAATTGCTTAATTTTGTAAATTTTATAAATACGTCTATAATTATTTAAACCTGTCGATGAGATTAAAGTCAATGATTCATAGTCTAATTAAGAAATTAACCCACAATTCTTTGTAACCTATAGTTTAAGAATTAAACGATTTAAATAAGGATGATGAAGCAATTAATTCTCATTTATTCATTATTAGATTAATATTATGGAGAACCCTTGACTTTTGTTCGACTCCCAAGTTGAAAGTGAGTTTCAAAAAATGATCAATTGCCTTCATAATGTTTTGAAAAGTTATCAGAGCGTAACCCAATTTATGGACACCAAAATAAGCACCAAAAGTTAATTAAGATTAGTTACAATAAATAGGAATACTAATTCTATTAATAATAGAAGATTTCTGCATATACATATAAATATAAGGTTAATTAAGAATTAGTTTATATATAGAGAAAAGATAGATGCAAACGGTTATGTAGAAAAGAAGATCTTTACATGCACTGGTGAATATAAGGTCAAGAATTAAGTTATGGGTGAAAGCTAGATGCATAGGGTAATGTACAAAAAATAAATTCCTTTTAAGGACGTGAGAAATGTTTTCTAAACACGTGCATTGAGTGGTGAAATAGGAAATAGTCTTAGGGTCTATTGGATATAAAGTTGAATGTCGGGTTTGAATATCGAGTTTGATGTTTGTATTCTTGCAATACTATTGTATATTTGTAACAATTACTTTTTTTATCTTACCATGGATTTATGTAAGTGATGTTGAATTATATTAATTATTGTCTACTTTTGTCTGACGGATGATTTATCACATATTATTAATATTGATATTTTAATATACTTTTATGCGATCTAGTACGAATGGAAAATTTTGAATGTTTCAAAAAATTGATCTTGGTATACTTTCTTTATGTAATTATATATTTATTTTGTATAAAGTTTTAGTTTCTATAAATTTAAAAGGTGAGGTTATATACATCTAAACAATACACGTCAAGCTTCATACTGAATTTTTTAAGTATACTTTACCATAAAAAATCATTACAACTTCAAAAAATAATCCAAACTTAAATTCAATTATTTAGAATTTTCATGGAGGAGGCAAATACATATAAAACAACACACTTCAAGTTTCATACTGAATTTTTTAAGTATACTTTACCATAAAAAATCATTACAACTATCAAAAACAATCCTAACATAAATTCAATTATTTAGAATTCTAATAGTTGATATATTTAAATGAATGAATAAATTACTGTAACAGTTAAAATGTTCTTTCATAGGATCAAGCTATGAGAGATATTTATAAAATTAATTTAAAAAAGAAATCATCTAATAAACTTTTGATTTTTTTTTTCCCTTTTTTCTTTTGCATCTTATTGGGTTTTTAATTAAGTTACATATATACTAAATTGTGTTAATTATATGAGGTCACTTGTTAAATTTTATTTAAAGATGGATAAGGTAAATATTAAATTTTTTAAGATTCTATTATGTATGTATAAATTTTTTGGGTTCAAATAATATCACTCATTTTAAAGTATATTTTGAATTATGATTTTTTTTTTTTATCTATTTCTTTAAGATCAACATTATATAAATTTTTTGGTTAGAGCAAAAATGTTAGGAAAATGGATTCCTTAACAATCTATTTTTCCTGAACTTTTGCCATTAAGTTTCATTTGAAGATTGGGAGGAATGTGAGTTTTTTTTTTTTTAAATTATTATGCATCAAATTATTAAAATAAACTTCTCATGTAAAATAAACAATTTTTAAAAATAATTATTAAATAATAAATATTTTAAATTTTAAACAATATAAATTAATTTAAAATTAGAAAATGTATGTTAATATTCTGGCATGGTGGCCGGACACCGGCATCCGCGAGTTCAACGTCTGGGTAAATACATAGACACCCCCGAGGTTTGGTCTAAGTAACAATCTCACTCCTGTTATTAATAAAGTAACATAGATACCCCTAGAATTGGAAAACATGAGGGTCTTGACACATAAAAATAGGGTATTAATATTACTTAAAATATCAAAATGGGGGTCTTTATGTTACTTTATGAATAACAGGGGTGAGTTGAGTTAGACCAAACCTTAGGGGTGTCTATGTATTTACCCCGTTAACGTCATAGCTGCAACAGAAGAGATCGTCGACGGACACCAATTAGTAACTCAAGCTTATAAGCCACTGCCCAGCTTGTAAAATTTTCTGCAGAGAAAAATCTTGGAGAGAGCTTTTGGTTACCCTGGACAACCACTAAGGTCTACTTGTAAGGCTAAGCGCAAATAAACTAGATCATCCATATCAAATTCTCGCTCTGTAAAATGAACATGATCAAGTGCTTGATTTATTTGGTTTTGAGATTGTATCAGATTTTCCCGTAGTAGTCAGACCATAGCGACACTCCTTTCGTTGTTGTTCCACAACTGTTTTTACCAGCTACATAAGTAGTATAGGAGGTGGCGTGTGTCTACCATGAACAACTTCAAAATGAGTGATTCAAGTAGACAAATGCAATGAAGTATTATACCACCATGTGGCAAGGGGTAAACAACTGGTCTTATGTCGTGGTCTATCATCTGCTATGCACTTCAGATATTGCTCCAAACATTTGTTGACAATCTCAGTTTGTCTATTAGATTGTGAGTGATAAGTGGAACTCATTCGCAACTTTATACCTAGCAAAGTAAATAATCCTTGCCAAAAATTGTTGATAAACACCCTATAGCTATCCAAAACAGTTGTCTTAGGCATCCCATGAACTTAAAATCATTGTTCAAAAGATTTTAGCAACATCCATCGTTGTATACGACTGACTCAAAGCCATTAAGTGAGCATACTTACTCGAAATCCATGGAAATATGAATTCACACCTGCTCTGAAGTGGCAAGGACTGAAGTGGTCCTGGAGTAGAAATATTTTTCTAGTTGACAAACATCACGTTCTGCTGCATATCCCTTC
Organism: Bursera palmeri; assembly: GCA_026225775.1. NCBI lineage: Eukaryota > Viridiplantae > Streptophyta > Magnoliopsida > Sapindales > Burseraceae > Bursera > Bursera palmeri. The sequence continues at coordinate 12,518 of JANKKB010028711.1, read as the reverse complement.
ATATCCTTGATCAATTTTTGTCACTGGAAAGCTTGCTTAATTCGGTCAGTTGTTTTCTTAACCCTAAAATGACCTCCACTAGGCCCATCATGAGCCTCCTACAGAATTTCTTGCTTAAGGGTTGAGTTCCGACTAAACCACAAGTGCCACTTATATCTCAATTGATTCAAGTATACATTGAATGCCTCCCTGGATCCAGTTGAATGGTGTGAATTAATTGTTGTACTTCATAATCAGCCTCCCAGTTACATTGTAGCTGATCCATCCACTCCGGTATAGCTTTAGCCTCAATAAGGCATTCGCCACTTTGTTTTCCATTCCACTTCGTAAAACAATCTCAAAATCATATGCCATAAGTTTGTTCATCCATTTTTGTTGCATACGAGTTGAAACTCGTTGTTCCAACCAATGCTTCAAATTAAAATGATCAATGCACAATTTAAAATGTCGGCCCAAGTAAAATGATCACCACTTTTGAACACCAGAGACAACTGCAATTGTTTCCTTTTCGTCAGTTGACAAACCCATGTTTGTAGAAGACAAAGCCTTGCTGAAAAATGCAATTGAACCTTCCCTCTTTCCACAATACAGCTCCAATCGCCCCACCAGATGCAGCAGATTCAATAGTAAATTGCTTGGGAAAGTTGGACATGGCTAAAATAGGAGTATAACTTACAGCTTGCTTAAGGCCAACAAAAAGCTCCATCAGCCTCTCTTGTACAAATAAAATTATATTTATTTAAAACATTGGTGAAATCGCCTATCCTTTATTTATTTTCTGATTTTTTATGAGAAGATTTTTAGCCAATAAAGCAGTTGTAAGGTTGCAGCAGATGCAACGTAGATCGGGCCTTTTAGAAATGGAGAAGGTTGTATGAAAATATCCATGAAATCAAACAAAATAATCCGTTGATTCTGAAAAAAAAAAAAGAGTAAACATTACTCCTTGATTCTTATAAGAATAAAGAGAATTGTAGAAACACTTACAGCAGACTTTGTTATTAAATCTTAACAACCTACAGATGACTAAGAGAGCCACTTATAGCAAATCCTAAGACACGATAAGTTAAAAGATAAAAAGTAATCTTAATCCTACACAAGATAAGTCTTAATAAATTGAAGATAATTTCTAAAAATTAATCTAATCTAATTATAGTTATGATAACAATGAATATAATCCTAAAGAAAAAAAAATTAATAAAACTTATCTAAATAAGAGAATTCAAATATAAACAAAATATAATGAAAACTAAAATTTTATTTTTATTATTATACTTGATCAACTGTATCATTTTCCTTGAACACAAATTCATTTCACAGCATCTATGGTTTATAAAAAATTTCTTCAAGGGACAGACTACAAGGATGAGGACACTTTTTATGAATTAAATCATTAAACCTCTCATTTATAACTTGTTATATAAGTTCCCATTTTAATTTTACAAATTTTACGTTAGACATTCGTCTGTATGGACATTGTAGCAGCAGGACTCTTGTCTTTGAGTTGCACCGTACTGAAGTTAAGTGTTTGATCTGTTGCCTGCTGTTACGATTAAGAAGAGATTTGACTTGGCTGAGAAGACTGCTGAATGATTAGGGTACCAAGACATGGGAAGCTCCGGCCCAGCAAGATACAAATTGCAATGTCTCAATTCAAGCTGAATGATTCACGCCTCTCAAACATTTGAGTGCTGGATGAAACAATTTTAAATTGCATCAAAATCCATATCAATGTATTCTTGGAAGAATCACTGAGTGAAAATTCTGGCTCTATATACGCCCTTCAATTTGCAGCTTACAGAGAATAGTTGCTATGCTATACAGAAAATTTTCTACGACACAAACTCAATACAAATGCTTGACATATGACTTGGTATGATCTTGAAGAAAAATGAAGGAAATGTTTCACAGTCACGAATACTTTCTAATTCCCCGTTGCTGCAGGATTCCTGGTTTAAGACAGGATTCTGTCTCATACTCTCATTTATAGTGCATTCCTTGTTGGAGTTTAACTGCTCTGCAGGAGATATAAGACTTTCAGGCATTCAGGTGTTTGCCTCTTCTCATTATCCTTTAGATAGCAACTTGCGTCTACCATCTTCCACAAGGAGCCATTTTCCAATGTGAAAACCATGCATATGCTGTGAGCCTGTGACTAGATATTGCATTTTCTTGATGAATTCTAAAATGGCTGCAACTCATCTTTTTCCATGTGATTGGTAAGAATCGTAAGACATTCATACACCAGCTCTGCTTCCGGATGAGTCTTATCTTCAACATAGAAAGGTTGGATCCTCTTCCTAACCTCAATCCAACTACATCCAGGGTTCTTCTTCAATCCAAGATCTTTCATCTTTAATCTCACCCTCCGTACTTCATCCCATTTCTTGACAGATGCATACATATTTGATAAAACAATATAAGTTGATGGATCATCAGGGACCTTCTCAATAAGCAATTTTGCAACTTTCTGCCCCAGTTCTGTTTCATGGTGCAGATGGCATGCAGAGAAAAGGGTGCTTAACAACCCAACATCCTCCTTGATTTCCCGGGTGGTCTGTAGAATCCCATAAGCTTCATGTAATCTTCCAGCACGTCCAAGAAGATCAATCAAGCATGAGTAGTGTTCAATTCTGGGCTTAATATTATAGTCGGATATCATTTGACTGAAACAATAACAACCCTCATCAACCAATCCGGCATGGCTGCAGGCTGATAGAACTGCAAGGAAAGTAACACTGTCTGGCTTTGCACTGGATTTCTGCATTTCACCAAAAAGCTTCAAAGCTTCGAAAGCTTGACCATGAGACCCATAAGCAGTGATCATTGAAGTCCATGACAATAGATCCCTCTCAGGTAATTTACAAAAAACATTAAACGCTTCATCCACAGTACCACATTTAGCATACATGTCAAGGAGAGCCCCCATGACTATTTCATTAGTTTCTAGCTCACTTTCAACTATATGTTTGTGGATATCTGTTCCCTTCTCTAAGGCAGCTAGTTGCGAGCAAGCTGTTAACGTACTTGTGAATGTTGCAGCATCAGGTTTTACACCAGTTTTTTTCATGTTTCCATAGATATCAAGGGCTTTAAAATAATCACCAACTGTAACAAAACCTGAAATCATAACGTTCCAAGAAACTACATTTGTCTTAAGAATCTTGTGAAAGACATTTTCAGCTGATCTAACACTTCCACATTTGAAGTAAAGATCAATGAGTGAGCTATTAATAAAGATGTCAGCCTGAATTCTGTTTCTTACTATATAACCATGTATGAATTTACCATGTTCAAGTTGGGCTGATCTTGAACAAGACATCAATATGCTACTTATAGTAGTCAATGAGGGTTTAATTCCTTCCTCTTTCATCATCCTAAATAGCTCAATGCATGATTTGCTATCACCCTTTGAACTGTACCCTCCAATCATGGCATTCCAAGTAACGACACTTTTCATCGGGATTTGCTCAAAAACCTCCCAAGCCATCTCTAAACAACCACATTTTCCATACATGTCCACGAGAGCAGCGTTAACATAACTATCATAAACAATCCCATCTTTCACAAACTCTTTGTGAATCTCTTTTCCTCTTTCCAAATCCAAAAGTCTCGCACATGATGAGATAACAGTAGTTAACGTCACTGAATTAGGCTTGAACCCAGAATCCCTCATTTTCTCAAACGATTCCAATGCTTTCTCAGCTTGGCCCTCTTGATAATAACAAGAAATAACAGTATTCCAACTAGCCACATCCCTCTCAGACATTTCGTCAAACACTTTAACTGCATACTGAAATCTGTTGCATTTCCCATACATACCTACAAGAGAGCTGGCAACAACAACATCCAATACAAACCCAGTTTTGATCAGATGAGTATGGACCTTTTTTCCATAGCCAACTCTACCTAATCCACCACAAGCCTTTAAAACACTTGGGTAGGTGTAACTATCAGGTATCAAAAAAGGGTGTACAACCAATGTATCAAACAGCTCTAGAGCTTCAGTGAACATATAGTTCTTGGTATAAGCAGCCATGAGGCCATTCCATAAAGAGAGGTCCAATGAGTCTTCTATGGTTTTGAAAACAAGCTTTGCGTAGTCACAGTAGTGGCAAGAAGAGTAGAGGTTGATGAGGCTTTTGCACAAGGCAATGTTGGTTTGTAGGCCGAGAGTGACTACCTTTTGGTGCACTAGTTTGCCTTTTAACAGTGACCTGGAGGTAATGCATGATCTTAATAGAGATAATAGCTTTGTTGTGTCCATTCAAAATCAAGAAAATTGGTACAAGTTTCTGTCCATCGCATGCATGGACACGATTTAGTCAGAGGTAACCCTTCTGCACTCCAGTGAACGAATAAAAGTAATTTACTTTAATCAACAGCCGGGGTAGTTTATTTTATTTCCAGAAAGTCAGGGACCTCGTTGATTTTGTTGATAATGTTAACAAAAATAAAATGATTACTTTTTTTATGCTATATTAGGACTACTGAGGAGAAAAGATAATTTTTATTAGGGGCTATTAGGTTGGATAAAAATATACGTAGAAATTGAAATGAAAATGAGATATTCTCATTCTTGTTGTTTAGTTGATAAAAAAAAGTCAGAGAATGAGAATCCCTTTATCTCATAAAAGGGAATTAGTCATTACTCTCATCCCTCAAGAATCAAATAAAAACAGGTCTTTTCACATTTTGAAAAAAAAAATTATAAATTTTTTAAAAACGTAAAATTAATTAATAAATATTATAATATTTAAAAAAGATTAAAAAATTAAAAAATATTATAATATTTTAAAAAAGGTTATAATATTTAAAAAAGCTTAATAAATTTAAAAAGTTTATAATATTGAGAAAAAAGTTAATAAATTAAAAAAATATAATATTTTAAAAAAAGTTAATAAATGTAAAAATTATAATGTTTAAAAATGTTAATAAATTTAAAAAAATATTATAATATTTTTTAAAAAGGTTAAAAAAAAGTGCAAGAAATATGAAAATTTATATTTTATGATAATAATTATATATTATTTTTTAATATTATTTCTTTTATACATTTTTACAGAAGAGTAGTTTGAAAAAGTGATATCGATTCATATTCCAGGCCTCTATAATCCAAACAGCTTCAAAGGGAATCAAATTTTGATTCTGTATTGAACCAAACAAGATGAACGAATAATCATTCCGATTCCGCCTGATTCTAATTCCGATTCCGAAACTCAAACCAAGCGGACCCTTAGTGTATCTTATCAAGATATAATTTAATGAAATTTTAATCCATAAGGACAATATAGATATTAAGCATATTACTTGTTTAATAAACACATATATAATACATGTAACTTGGTTAAGTGGTTCAATACATTTAAGCATAATTGGCAAACAATTAAATTATTTATATTAATTACAATTATCCTAATAATATAAACAACTAATATTGAAGAAATGATTAAAATTATAATTTGCTATTATATATCTTAATTTGCTTGATAATATAATATATTGATAGATATTTGTGTTATGAACAGCTAAACATGTCATAAACGATTAAGTATGTTAATATGACATAGTTAATTATTTGTGTCATTAAACTCTTAACAAGAAATGAATACAATTAAGATCAATCCTAACACACTAACATTGTATTATCTCAAATTGATATGGTTACCATGGATGTAACATCATAATATTTAAGAAATCTCAAGGTGACTTGAACTCGCATATACATCTCAAGGAGGTTTTTAAAATAGCTATTGAGATCCAATTTGGAACCAAAGTCCAAGAACCAATGCAAAGCTTGAGTCCACATGCAACACAACATGCAATATAAATATCTATGCCATTAAATACGTGTTTTGCTGATAAATTAGGCCTACTAAACATATACAGATTAGGTTTAAACCCAATTTAGACAATATACTCATGTGACTCAAGCGCCAATTCTAACGGTAGTTCCAATGAATCATAGGGTGAAACATGAGATTTCATCATAATGAAATTCAAGAGGTGACAACAAAGGATATCATTCTTCTTGAGCAACTTGAACCTTGTGATGTTCTTGACTAAGGATGCTCCAAAAGTGGATGAAAATAAGCAAGATATTTGTTTGTCTGATGCTCGGAGGCACTCTAAATATCTGTGTCAAAACTATGTGATGAATTGCTTGGTTGATTCTTTGTACAATGTGTATATTGAAAAGAAAACAGCTAAGGATTTATGGGAGTCACTAGACCAAAAATATAAGATTGAGGATACCAAAACTAAGAAATTTATCGTGGGCCGCTTTCTAGATTATAAGTGGTGAATTCCAAAACTATGATCAGTCAAGTCCAAGAAATTTGAGTGATTCCTCATGAGATTTGTACTGAAGGAATGACTGTGAGTGAAAACTTCCAAGTAGCATCTATCATTGAGAAGCTACCCCTGTATAGAAGGATTTCAAGAACTACCTTAAGCATAAGCAAAAATAGACAAACATTGAAGAACTGATTATTACACTTCAAATTGAAGAAGATAACAAAAGTTCTTAGAAGAAATGTTTAAAAGTTTTCACATGGCTAAGGAGAACATTGTGGAACATAGCAAAAGCTCTAAGTCTAAGAAGAGCAAGTCGGGTAAAGAAACAAGTTGGGTCCCGAAGGAGGAATTTCCAAGAAACAAAAATTCCAGGGAAATGCAAGCTGAGTCCTGAAGGAGGAATTTCCAAGAAGCAAAAATTCCAGGGAAATGCTTCAATTGTGACAAGATGAGTCAAAACATAGTGGATGTAGACTTTCTAAGAAGAAGATAACAAATCAAGCAAATGCAATAGATAACATCACTCAAGATGTGTTAGAAATTGAACTTTGTGCATTAGCTTCTAAGGTAAATTTGGTCGGATTAAACCCAAGAGAATGGTAGGTTGGCACTAGTGTACACGACATGTGTGCTCAGACAAAGGATTGTTCAATATTTTTGAACCAATTAAGAATGGTGAGATATTGCTCATGGGAAACTCTGCAATGTCTACAATTAAGGGACACTGCAAAGTGATCTTGAAAATGATATATGAGAAAGTGCTGACATTGAACAATGTCCTATTTGTGTCGAAAATCCGAAGAATTTAGTGTCTCGTTTGCTGTTGAGCAAGGATGGATTTCATCTAGTATTTTAGTCAAACAAAGTTGTTCTATCCAAAAATGGAATGTTCGTGGAATGAATGTATGAACTTTTTAATTTCAGTATAATGACTATAAAGCCTAAGGCAATTATTGATAAAGTTAATAATTCTTCGACTTGGTTGAGTCTTCCAATATTTGGCATGGTAGACTAGGACATGTTAATTGTTGCAAATTTTTGTAAGTGAATGAAATCGTACCAAGTAGTATGACTATAAAGTCAAGTTATTGTTCCCACGAAAACTAAATAAGTTTATTACTTATCTTAACTAAACTTTATGCTATTTAGACTTTTAAAAGTTGATAAAAAATCTAAAACTATTCCTTAAACTAAAAGAGTACTAAAATACCAAACTAACAATTACTCAAACACTTATGAATATGAATTGACAAACACTAAAACTATGATTTCCCCATTACCTTTCTGAACTAGCTCCTTAATTATGAATTAAATGGATTCTAAGTTTAACTCTTCTGAAAACAATAATCCTTAATGCTATCTATAAGTATCTCTCGGTGCAAATATAATTATTTGTTAGTCCTAACTCAATTATCTCTAACCTGAGTTGAAAAGCATTCAAACACATTATAGTAACCCGGATTCCGGAAACAATGGTTTAGGGGTGTAAGAAAAAGATTTTAAAGTTAAAAATCATAAAAATGTATATTTTTTGTATATACAGGATGACACGGACGTAATGACGTCATGTATATGAGTATTCGAAGGTATTCGGGAGTTTTCAAAAAATGGGGCTAGAACATACTTTTTCATGGGCTCGTGGGTTTTTCATCTTTACTGCCCGATTGTGACGTTTTGAGGGTCACGTGAGTGAAAAATAGATGAGAATGGGTTGACATTGAGATGTCGAGATTTTGGGGTTGGGATTCGCTACCGTTGAAGGTTTAAAAATTTATAGATAGACCCTCGAATGCCAAAGTCTACATACACAACATAGTGGCCCTGCATATTTAGAACTTTGCAAAAACACCTCAGTTCTCCTGAAATCCCCCCAACGCCACTGTCACGGGTGACTATTCACATTTCCGGTAAGTTTGGCCCCGTAGTCGGTGGCAATGGAAAGGTCTTGGCATGTTGGTCAAGGTAGTGGTCGTCATTCCCTCGTCTAATGTTGGAAACACAGTAGATCAAGTCGAAATTTTTTTGGTTGCGTCGCTTTCGGTCAGTCGATTCTGGCACCGTCAACCCCCGACACTGGTGATAATCGACTCTTTCCAGCTAGATGAATCAAACGGTGGCCTCCGATCATCGGTCTGACACGTGAATCATCGACAACAAGCCCCGACAACCACCTCCTCTCATTCATCAATCTGTCACTTCCGGCAACGATTGCTGTCGTCGTTGGTCAAAACAGACTCTCCTCGACGAGATGAAGTTGGTGGTACCCTCCATTTACTATTCTCGATCGCCGATCGTGTTCTCCGACGAGAGAACGTGAAGCACGACTGTGGGGGATAATTACGTCGGCCCCCTCAGCTTGTGCACTTGACAGTTCACCCTTCAGGACATCCCCTGCTATTTTCGATCTTGGTAGTTTACCCCCTGCCATGTGTTTTCCCAAGGACCCCCAAGGGTTTTCATGTTAGCAATCTCACCCCTCACTTGGTTTTTTTAGTATAGTTTAAGAATTTACGATTTTGTATGTTTTGACCCCATGACTTTGAGGACTCATACAGGACCCTTGGGACACGCAGATTCATGATACGGATGAGGAAAAGAGAGAGAAAGAGGTCTGGGAGCTATGGTTCTGATATCGAGATAGGGGTTTCTAACTATGCTTGTTCTATTTCATTCTTTATGCATGTGATTTAAATTAATGTTATGGCATAGGAAAAAGAAAGTGTATGTGATTAGTGAGTAGGGTGTTATGTATGAGTACGGATCAGGATGTTACGAGTGAGTGTGATTTTACAGAAATAAGTAATTAATTGGGGAATCAAGCGAACATATATGATATTATCGCCGGAGAGTAAAACCTAAGCGGATTATGGATTATGAGTACCACATGTGATGGTACATGAGTATACGATTGGAGTACGAGGATACGTAAGTGGCGGTATGATATAGAATGGGCGATATGCGTGTGACCGTAAATCACAAAATGGACGAGATTGAGTGGTGAGATGACTAGATAGTTGGGACGTGAGTTACCGGTACATGTGTGTGGGATGAGACGAATAAAACACGGACATTAATGTAGTCGTGCGTTGCGGGACGATTGAGACACGAAAGGTGTCTAAGAACGTGTCCGTGCATAATGGAACATACGAGACACGGGTTGTATGTAAGTATACGTGATAGGTTAATGGGATACGTGAGCCACATGAGGGCACGCACGTCAAGAGATGGATGAGACACGAATGAACCATACGTAAGTGAGGCCGTATGGGCTAGTGGTAATGAGTGAAACGGTCACGGGACCAGATGCTATACGGCAGAGTAATTGGGGTGAGCCCGAGATAGATTATGGGCATGTGGCAGTGTAATAGGGATGGTCGTGCCATGTGTGTAGGATCCCAGTGTAATAGGGATTGTCGTGCCGTGTGCGTAGGGTCCCAGTACGATAGGGATTGTTGTGCCGTGTGTGCAAGATCCCATAAGATTGAGATTACCGTGTTGTGTGTACAGGATCCCAATGAGATAGGGATTGTCATGCCGTGTGTGTAGGATCCTAATAAAATAGAGATTGTTGTGCCGAGTGTGCAAAATCCTAATGAGATAGAGATTGTCATGCCGAGTGTGCAGGATCCCAATGAGATAGGGATTGTCCACTACAAGAATTTTGACTTTTTACAGCGTTTAAAAAACTCTGTAAACAACCTTTTACAGCGTTTTTGTAAACGTTGTGGGTGACGACGCTGTAAAAAAAAGTCCAACAATTACAGCGTTTTTTAAACGCTGTAAACAAACCATTGTTTACAGCGTTTAAAAAACGCTGTAAAAATGGTTTTTTTACAGCATTTAAAAAACGTTGTAAATATCTTCTTACAGCGTTTTTAAAACGCTGTAAATAAACTAATTTTGTATGCAAATAAATGATTCCAGTAATGTTTTTAAAATACTGTTAATACTTGTGGGTATCATTAAGCCACTTTAGTTCAGGCCCACCCCAGCGCTTGTCAATTATTCATTCTATAAGGTCCACTGTGTCAATGAGAAATACAAGAAAAATATGAAACAATTTAATCTTGAGAAACTGGGCATTTCATTTTCAAGGAACAACAGCCTTTTGTCTTATTACAAACAAGTAGGAATAATAAATATCAATACATCTTAGCTCAAGAAAGCAATAGCTTTAGTGCATTTACATATTTCTGTAATTCCCATACATCTTTTCTATACTATTACTACAAAAAATTCTCAAAGCAATCACCTAGCCTTGGCTGGTATATGGTTCCTACCAGTAGCAATTTTGTACAGATAAAAACCAGTCATCGGAGCACTGCAAGAAAACAGTTGCAAGTGTTAAGAACTTAAAAATCAGAATAAAAGTTTAAATAAAAGTAAACCAAATAACCAAATAATCACAAAGAACTAATATGTTATTTATAAGCTTTTTTAATGCAGTTCTTAAGAAGATAAACTAAATCCATGTATAACTGATTCGGGACAACCTCTTGCAAGGAAGCATGCATGAAGTCCTGGACTGGAACGTGAGTCTTTTGAAAAAAATAAAATAAAAGGCAGCCACATAGGTACATGAAAAGTAATGCAGGGGCATGCAGGAAGGTTTTTCTCAATATAAAATCATGCATGCAACAAAGCCCTCATTATAAGGTGCAGCCCATTTTCTCAATATTGCTAATAGTTTTCTCTAACAAGATCATGTTATTTGCATATTAAGTTTCAATGTAAAATTCCAATGAAACAAAAATCTTGATATCAAAACTATATATAATTAGAAACCTAATTCAGTTTTCTTTGAAGAAACCTACGAATTATAAACAAGAAAAATAATGTGAAATGTTATATGTCTTCTTGTTTTTGATTTTGTGCTTTACATTGAAAAACAAAATTACTAGTTCACCTAATTTTGGCCCCAAAATTCTAATATTAACAGCTTTCAAAAAGCAAAAACAAACAAGAAATATATTAAAAAAACGAGAGAGAGCAAAGGTGGGTAGTCACCAAGAGAGTGAAACAGAGAAGCAAAATTAGCATCCTAATTTTAGTCATCCGAATCATATAATTATGGCAAGGGAAACCACTATAATTCTTTTTTTTTTTTTTCAAAATTTTGCTGCATGATTATAGTCATTAATATTCCTTCAAAGCATTATGCTAAAGTCCAGAAGCACTACCTTGCGGAAGTCCGCACTCTTGTGATTTGCAACATCCTCTTTAAGAGACTTCTTGCAACGAGCATGAAACGGTTGCCTTGCCTGAAGCAGCTGTTCTAAAGACCGTGTGCAGGCAATTTCCATAAGAACTTGATTGCTTGAGGTCCACCTCTTAGTTGCTTCTGGCCAAATATGCGTCACCCTTCAACAGGATCTAGAGTCCAAAGCAGCACCACCCTCTAATGATAGGAATTAAGTAAAGCATATAGATCAGCCTCTTAAAACACCATACCAATTCCGTACCCCACAAAATTCAGAGACTCCAAGCTAAGCCCCAGCATTACTAGTATGACGAATTCTGAATTTACCAATCATTACACTCAATCTAAAAGAAAGCTAAGATCTATATTGCCCTTTGTTCTATGATTAATCCTTAAACAAGTATATTAAAGAGGAAAAAAAAAATTCTCTACTAGAACAAGAAGATAAAAGTAACATTAGAAAAAAAAATAAAATAAAATAAAAACCTCGAAGTCATTGGAAAGTTCCTTGTCCAGCGCCTTGAGAAGATCTTCTCCATAAGTTTCAGCATATGTCTGTCGAATCAACTTGTGTTGAGCAGCATTTCTGTGGGCCAATACTGATATGATCAGCCCCTAATTTGTTCCCCATTCTGCAACAAGATGAAAACAACTTGAGATTTGACCATCCAAATGTAGAAGTAGATCAGTATACTATCTAAACTAATAAACCAAAAAAACCTATTAGTGTGTCAATCAGATTATTTCTATTACACCCATTCATACAAAACAAAAATTAAACTCCACTAGATGTGGTTTACTATATATTCTGCAAACTGCCATAAGTAACATGTAGTTGAATCTAACAATATTTCCAAATTCAATAATGAAATTGGAAACATAGAATTGGTACGATTGGAGCTGGAGGCTTCAATTCAAAAACCAGATCACCCAATACGACTAAGCTAGAGAAAGAACTCATGCTGCTTTAGAAGTAAATACTATACACATTACAGAGTAAATATCAAATTATTCCTTGTCA
>JANKKB010028710.1:0-16265 GCA_026225775.1 Bursera palmeri | reverse complement strand
ACTCATAAGAATAAATCATCATTGTTCTTCATTGAAAAGATTTCTTAAAATAAATGTCATAAGTTTTATCTTTGATCTTTAATGTCAAATTTTTCGATTGTTTATTTAGAATGTGAAACATGCAATTGAGTAATTAATAAGAATTAAGTTGGTAACATTTATACGAAAAAATCATAAAATTAAGGATGAGAAAAGAAAAAAAGGGCAAACGTCTCATATGAGTGAAAAAAGAGGAAACGATAGGGGTGGTCAATGATAATTACTTATTAAATTATGGCATGAGTAAATTTTGTGGGTATTTTAGTCTTTGCAAAAACATCATGATTACTTCAATGACGTTAAAAAAGTGGAGTGTAAATGCAGTTTAGAAACATAAACTCTTAGAGGAGGTTATTGATTTTTTATTAAAGTTCAAGGGAGGTTGAAAATTACCTCAAAATTAAATCATAAAATCTGTTAATAAAATAACAAACTACCTTGAGTTGTAAATCATAATCGGGAACATTGGGGGTTTACTGAAGTTTTGAAACATTTGGGACCGTTGGGGACAAGCGTTTAAATAAATTGGTTACTTTGAGTAATCGCATTTGTGTCCAGCAGCGTCCCTCCATTTGTGACTATAAAGCCTTCTCTTCCACTCCGACTCAATCCTTCAATCTACTCGTGTTTGACTTGTAGTATCTTTTTCAAAAGCCGCGATGATCTCAGTGGAAGAGGCTCTTCAAAAAGTTCTGAGGGTGGCTCAGCGCCTGCCACCTGTTACTCTGCCACTTGACGAAGTTTTAGGAAAGGTCTTGGCTGAGGACATTCGTGCACCTGACCCTTTGCCCCCTTACCCCGCTTCAATGAAGGTAAACTCATCACCCAAAACACTAGTTTCAGTCACTTCTTTTCTATTATGTAAATAGGTTCTCTTTCTTGAGTTGCAGAGTTTGAACACCAATTGGGTATTGCATTATTCATTTGCTTAGAGTTCTAGTGATCAAGTAATGAATATTTGTTGCATACTTTTAACTTGATAGTGAATTAGATGGATCCTTAGTGGGCTGCTTGTGATATCTTTGCTTTGTTTTCACTTTTTAGATTATGTTTCTGAAAATGTTTCCTTTGTTGCTCGTTTGATTGATGAGCACAATGTGTCCATTTTGTGTCTGCAAAGTGCCATTATTTCTTTCTTGCTCAATTTCTTTTAGAATTGTGGAAGAAAGACATATTTGTAGTACAATCAGTCTCTTTACAATCTGAAAATTGATCCTATTTTTTTAGTACCTGATATGTTGGAATCTTAGATATCTATCTGAATTTTAATGTACCTTTTCATCAACCATTGAGCTAAATTTATGTTCTCTGGTTGAAAATATAAATGTTTACCATTTACTGTCAGCTTTAGTCTTTTAGAGCTATTGGGGAATCCTTAGGTTCTATAGTAGTTGAATAATAATGGTAATCATACTATAGAGTTTGCTGTTTCAGGATGGTTATGCCGTAGTTGCTACAGATGGGCCTGGTGAATATCTAGTAATAACTGAATCTAGAGCTGGAAATGATGCAGTTGGTGTGATTGTGACTCCTGGAACTGTTGCATATGTGACAACTGGAGGTTAATATACTTAATATTAATTGAAATTTGTGCAAAAATAAATCTCTTTTTTTTTCCTCGTTGATTGCAGATACTAGTTTTGTGAATGATAGCATATGTTGTTTAGGTATTGTCTATAAGTTTAACATTGCATTTGAAGGATCATGAGTTGGGTGGCTACAAGGATTTGTGAGCACTCTTGGTCGTTAGCAACTTATGGTTAAGATTAGTTTCCTAGTTAATTTCGGATTTTGGCCATTAGGTATGTAACCTTGATTGTTTGTTGTTTTCAGACTTTGCTTATGGATGAATGGTGATATTTCGGAGACAATTTCTCTCTCAATTTCTGTATAAAGATTTTCTCCCCTTTCTTTCTCTCCTTGATTTTCATCAGTGACAATAATTGCTTCATTTGTCTAAATACTATTATGGTCCTCCTTCTTATATGCTTATCTCTTTGGGCTTCAGTCTCAAAAGCTTTTCAGGATACTTCTTTTTCCTTTATCCACTTAAATTGGGAAGGAGTTTTAGGCTGATTGTGGCTATTGGCTCTAGATTTCATTGTCTATAGATTTTCTTCTTGAGTTGTCTAGCCTCTACAAGTTTTTTTTTTTTTTTTAATGATCTATTAGTTGGACTCTTTGTTGCACGATTTGTTCACTGTTGTATCTACTGTTTTTTTCCTTAATGAAATTTTCTTTCTTTACTTAAAAAAAAAAAAAAAAAAAAAAAAGAAAGGGAAAAAAAGGTGTTTCAATATGGTATAAGAGTCTTTTTGACCAGCAAGTCTGGTGTTTTGGAACTTGAAATCTCCTCATTCACTTGTTACTGTTTTTTAGTGTTAGGATAGAAATTTACATATATTTCAGCATCCATGTGAGCAGTCCTTAATCTTCAGCAATGCGCAAAAGATGGTGTTATTAGTGGTTTAGATACTATTACTGGACCGTCTTTTTATCATTTCAACGATTAAACATTATTGCTTGTTCTTCCCAGATGTTTAATCTTTATGGTTATTGGTTCCTCAAGATGGCTTGAGAGTCAAATTAACCATGAAGTGTTGTATTTATTTCCCCTTAAGAAATGAAGAAGAGTAATTGTTGATGGTAAAAGTTTATTTTATCATAAACTTGTCCACCGGAAACAAATTATTGTAGCAAAAAGAAAAAAGAATTATTTCAATCCATAAAACAGTCACTTCTCAATTATTTGTGGTTTTGAGCTTTAGAAACATTGAAGTCACTCTCTTGTACGGTTAATTTCATAATTAATGTCAATTTCTTGACCTTTTTTCCCATTCTTTTTCTGTTTTTGCTCAGGACCAATACCTGATGGTGCTGATGCAGTCGTTCAAGTCGAGGACACTGAGCAAGTCAAAGATGCTGAAGATGGATCCAGGCGAGTAAGGATATTGGCCAAAACTAGCAGAGGTGTTGATATTCGTCCAGTGGTATGAGTCTGACGCTTCATTTTTCTTGCTTGACATTTTTGTTTCATTAATTTATAATTTTCTGCTAGTTCAGCAAATTCAGGCTCATGGCAATAATGAGATCAATTACTTATTGTATTAACATCATTATGATCAAAATTTTACGGTCGTCTTTATGATTTTATCTTTCTAAAATCAGTAAGCTTAGAAATAAGTGGATGGTGGTCATGTTGCCAACTTCTAAGTATTGTTGTAAGAATGAATATGTCTGTATTTTTGTTGAAGCTTGAGAATCAGGTAAATTTATCTGAATTGAAAAAGCTAAAATTTTTAGCTTTTATCTGAATGGAAAAAAGTCTGAATGGATTTGTTTAATTTAAAGTTATCAAATGCCCTTATTACTTTAATCATTTTATTTTCTATGTCTTTTGTCTATGTTTCTTTAAACACAATCTTTACTTTAACTTATATTTCAAAATAAAATAACAATTTTTAATTATTTTATTATTATATAAATATTTGAATATTCATTTAAAATTATTTAAATAAAAAGTTATTTCTTTTACATTTTTTACTTTTGCACATTATTGGAATACAGATTAACTAAAAATATACAAGTTTTTGTGGTAATAATAAGTTGATTTTAATTTTGCTAATTCATTATTTGCAAATGTTCCCATTATATATAAACTATATAACATATATAATACTTAATAAGCATATATATCAAATTACTAGTTTTCATATGTTTTCACCAAGGAAAACAAACATTTTAAGACTTATTTTCAAACCTTAAAAAATATAAAACAAACATACCATTCAAATATTTATAGTCAGACCCATTCAAATTTAAGCCGTATTTAGACAAAAAAAAAAAAAAAAAAAAACACCCTTTTAATATTCAAAGTTTTGTCATAAGAACCTTGGGATAACCACATTCCAAAAGCTAACTATTGAGGTGGGAGAGCCTAAAGCCTTATTAAACCACATACAATAAGCCTACATTTCTAATGTGGAATTCAGGTCCCATACCCTTAATTAGAATCCTAATGTTCCACTACACTTCGCAATCCTAACGCCTACATTGGTTGGCTGTGCACTAGTTCCTTGACTAGTCTTGGTTGAACATTGCAATGCCGACATCACCACTTGTGCGATACGATTACAACTAGGAGATATGATGAAAGGCTCTGATATCAATTGACAAGAATCTTAGGAGAACTATACTCCAAAAGTTAGCGATTGGGGTAGGAGAGTCCAAAGTCTTATAAACCACACATAAAAAGCCTACACTTCAAATGTGGGATTTAGGTCTCATACCCTCAATCAGGATTGTAACATCTTAAAAAGGAAAGTGGAAGATATTGTCCTTAAAGTGACCTCATACCCTTCAGATTTAGCATCTCTTAACAGGTTTAAGATTTCTTTTGTTTTTGATGGACCACAATATCACTATTCCATTTACTTCCTGCATTGGGTCTCGTTTGAGAAGTACTGAGTGCAAAAGGTTCTCTCACTAAAGCTGGGAACATGTTGCAACCATGAGCATAGGAAGAAAATGATTTTAATGGTTTTGACTAGCTTGGAGATAGAAATACATAAATGAGGGTAGTTCATTTATTGGTGTTTACTTAGTCTTAACAGACAATAAAAGGTTATTTTTTTAAGACTTCTCACCTAATGTCAAGAGTCATCAAAGATATATTTGTAATTATAAATGCATCTTCTGGAGTAACACTCCTATTATGGGACATGGGGCAAAGGGACCAAAACTTTATGTAATCCTTGTATGTTACTGTAATTCTAGTTGATCTACTAAGTTGGGCCCTAATTTTAGTGTTCCAAATCAGTATGCAGGTTTCACTTGTTGCTAATGGTATTCTGATCTCTTATCTTTAAAAACTAAATTATGTTCAAGCGAAGAAAGAAGTGGTAGTTGTGGTGCTCAAGGATTTATGTTGTTAGTCTACAACTTCAACAACAAAATGCTTCTTCCAAAAGTATTTGATGGAAGAGTTAGCTCGTATACCTGTAAATTTTTTTTTGGTCATTTTTAAGATGAAACAAAGTGACCCATCTTTATTAGATGATATATCCAATGGTTGAGTCCAGTTCAAATAACACTTTTATTTTCTCCTGAGTTTTTGACTTTGCTATTTATAATTATGGTTAAATAAAATTCACATTTTCCTCCTAAGTATTTGTTTCATATTTAAAATTTTAGAAGCTCATGAGTAATTGTTTTAAAGGGATGTGACATTGAGAAAGACTCCATGGTGTTACAATCTGGAGAAAAAATTGGTGCTTCAGAAATTGGGTTACTTGCTACAGTGGGCGTGACGATGGTGAAGGTATTAAGTACTGCTTATTTTATATTTGATAAATTAGTAATGATGTTGAAGGTATTATAATACTTCTCATTTCCTGTTTGATAGATTTGTACCAAACTGAGTGCTAGTGCTGTCATGCAGGTGTATAGAACACCAACTATTGCAGTGCTTTCTTCAGGGGATGAACTTGTAGATCCAACAACTCGGTGTTTAAACCGTGGTCAGGTACCCTATAAGAGTCTTTAATGTGCTTGTTTTCAGATCCTTGGCTTCAGTAGTAAATTGCAGTAAACTCTTCTTTGAAGGATTCTGACTGGACTAAGCTTTTGTTCTGTCTTTGAAATCTTGACCTTAAGGGAGGCCTATACATTGACTGGATTATGTTCTGTCAAATAATCATAAAGATAAGGCTTTAACAAATTGAAACTTAAGTATTATGGGGTCTTAGGTAATGTATGCCAAAAATTGTTTTTATTTTTTAATGGAAAGCGCTGAATAGTGTCGAGGTAACCTTAAAATGAGTGTTTCCAGGCTGTCAGTCTCTTCCTTTATGCTTTACTTTTTTCCTTTATGCTAGTGGGGTGGGTCAGGTGGGTTTTGGGAACTTGATTTAAGAACTTTTGGGACCTATGTTCGTTTCAAGGCCTCTGCAGCTTCCTTAAGGTCAAAGGTCTGTATACTCTGAGGCAATCCCATGTTATTTGGCTAAGTTAAGCTAGTGTTTATTATGATCAAATCTCTATCACTCTGTTCAGATCTCCTTATTCTCCAAGTTTCCTCGAGGAAAATTCTTTTTCTTTTCTAAATTGATGGTTGAGGATCTCGTTTTTACAGTCTTTTTATCTTATTTGTTGGGTCCAAATAAAATAGGAAAGATAAATTATGTCTCACCTGAGGATTATTAAATTGAAGGTTCATTCTGAACTTCAAGTTTTCTGTACGAAAAACAATATCGTAAAGGACTTATCACAACTTATATTAGCAAACATTTTTACCATGTATACTAACCTATGGAATGTATCAGAATCTCCTCTCTACTTCTCTTAACATGCATGTTTACCACATATTACACTAACAATAGGTTTTATCCAAAATTTTCATGACATGCGTGTTTACCATGAGCGATACCAAACTAGAGGATGCATTCAATCTTAACCTGCATTTTACCATGAGTAATTTCTTGATGAAAGGAAAGACAGAAAAAAAAGAAAAAAAAAAACTTACAATACAATATCTGTTGCCATCAAATTTATGGTTCTTACCTCTGCATTTGGATCAGGTTGCCTTTTGTCTCCCATGTGGTTTGTACAATTCCTAATATTTTGTATCAGCTCAAATTTGACTCTACCAATGGTTCATCTCTTTTGCAGATTAGGGATTCAAACCGTGCAATGATACTTGCAGCTGCAGCGCAGCAGCGGTGTAAAGTTATTGATCTAGGTATTGCTAGAGATGATGAAGAAGAACTTGAAAATATCTTGGATAATGCTTTTTCTGCTGGGATTGATATTCTTCTAACTTCTGGTGGTGTTTCCATGGGAGACAAGGATTTTATCAAGCCATTGCTTGAAAAGAAAGGGACAGTACATTTCAACAAGGTGATCTGTGTCATATTGATATTTTCATATGTAAATCTTTAAAACTCTGATTGCTGTTTAAGGCTCAGGAGAACCAAGTTTTTTGTTGGTAGTTGGAACAAGTAATTGAGTATGGTGATGCTCTAGGATCGAGTAATTGATTCAATATTTTAAGTTTTGGTGGTTATAAAAAGAATTGTTATCCTAATTTTTTTTGGATTGCCCTTCAGATTTGCATGAAACCAGGGAAGCCTTTGACATTTGCTGAGATCTGTTTAAAACCAGCGGAGAATAAGATGGTGAATAAAGTTCTTGCATTTGGTTTACCTGGAAATCCAGTGAGCTGTCTTGTATGTTTTCATCTCTTTGTTGTTCCCGCCATTCGCCGTCTTTCTGGATGGGAAAACCCTCATTTTTTGAGGTTGTTGGAACTTGCAAAATATTGTCCTCTCTTTATCTCCCTTTATTCCCACTTGCTTGAATTTTTGTCCTTCCATTGTTAAATGAAATTTGAAATGCAGTTGAACTGAATACTGTACTCTCTTTTCTCTACAATGTAAAGAGTTCAGGCTCGTCTTCTCCAGTCTGTGAAGACAGATCGACTACGGCCAGAATTTCATCGTGCCATTATTAAATGGAAGTCCAATGATGGATCAGGCAATCCTGGGTAAGTTGTCGAGGAGTTTTCGTACAACCAGGGACATGGAATTGCTCTGCTTTATCTAGGGTATAGGCAGTTGGGTCATTTTTGCCCTCCTGGTACACAAACATAAATCAGATGTTCTTTTATGGATTTCAGATTTGTTGCTGAGAGCACTGGTCATCAGATGAGCAGCCGGCTTTTGAGTATGAAGTCAGCTAATGCCTTGTTGGAGTTGCCAGCCGGTGGCAGTATGATTTCTGCTGGAACTTCTGTGTCAGCTATCATAATTTCTGATTTTAGCAGTACTGGCATTAGTGAGAACAGCCTATCATCAGTTTTGGCTTCTACTCCAAAAGGAAGTGGAACCAAAGAATTAAGTACTGATCGTTCTTGGGATACTTTCAAAGTAGCAGTTCTTACAGTAAGTGATACTGTTGCATCAGGGGTTGGGCCTGATCGAAGGTATTATATTTCTTCTTTATATATGTATTATAAGGTATTGGGAGAAGTATTATAACAGAACTTCCAATGACACTAGGTACTTTTGACCTTGTAATAATTGAATGAAAGAAGTTATTTTGATAGAAAAGATATATTACTAATGGAAATTATACCAAACAATGTCCTTGGAACCAGTAAATCCCATCAGTGGATAATTCTAAATATTTGAGGGCTATCTTTATATTGTTTTCCTTTACATTTCACTAGTTTTGAAAGACCCATTGGGGTATATTTGACAGACTGAAGTTGTTTTGTTTGGGATCATATAGTTCTAGAATAGCTTGTATAACATTAGATTTAAGTTTCTTTTTCTACAGGAATTGCGGTAATTGATTTAGTTGATTAGGTTTATCTTAGTTATGATGTTTGAGCAATAAAGTACAATTTGCAGCTGCTATGAATTTAGTAGCAAATTATGTTTGTGCCATTTTGGCTGTTCTTTATTTATTTTAGCACGTATTTTTTTTTTTTTAAAAATTGAGATATGTATTTGGATCATATTTGGATTATTTTAGTTTGTTTGAGTTTTCAAATAATGTATGTTAGAATTTAAAATATTATTGTTGGTTCCTTACTAGTTTAAGCTTTTATGATTAATGATCTTTGGATATGTATTAAATTATTTGATCAATAGATCTCATATTCATATATTGAAAATTTCCCATCAATTAATAAATTGCAACTCAGAGTGGACTAGCCATGTGTTTGGATCTCTGGCAAGCCTGTAGATAAGATTGAACCTTGCATGTAGATTAGTACTCAACTACTGTTTTCCTGTTTAAATTTCTTGGATTAATGAGGTTAGATATGGTTATAAGCTGAGCATCTCAGAATGTTGAGAGAGAAAAGCATGGAGGAAAGTTAATTAGAAGAAATGAAATAGAACAAGTATAGCAAGGATGCCTATAAAACAAATCAACTAACAAACTCAAATTTTATTGAGATCAACCCTTTGTGATGTTAGATGTATATATATATATACATCCCTAGGAACCTAGGAGTGCTGAGGTTCCTTAAACTTTAACCATTCACGGTTTTCGTAAATAATCTAAGGACCATGTTGAAGATATGATTTATGTAGACCTAACTAATGCCCAGTTGACTCTAATTGTGATTTCAACGAAACAGGAAAAAACTGTAATACTACTAAGACTACATACTTTAATAGAACTATGAAACTAAAAGAATGGCTGAACTCACTGTTAAAGGCACTTTTTCATAAAACCAATGGATAATTTTGTCATTGTGCTGCCATGGGTCTAGGATATAGCTTTCAAAGTGGATAATTCTTCACTAACCAAGCCATCGATGTGGCATTATATATTTTCTGGATACCTAGAAAGGCATCAATCTTTAATGGGTGTTTGTGGTTGACTTGAGCCTTATATATACCAGTATTGAAAGCAGAAGGTGCCAATAAATGATTTTTGCCTATTGATATGAAATTAATGTTCAAGAATTATTTGTATTTAATTTTGAGAATGTCTACCTGATCATAAAGGATTGAACTTGTATTATCTTGAACCGGGTATTTTACTGCTAGATGGAGATATTGTTTTACTAACTATTTTATTTTTATATAATTTTTAATAATATATCTTCCTATAATCAAGAAAAGTTGATATGTTAATATTTGGCAAAAAAGGATATACATGTTTTTGGATTGGCATTTTGAAGAAATCACTTTATAAATGCTAAAGTGATAAGAGCAGAGCTGATGTTCCAACTTATCTGAGTTAGATATGGAAATGGTGAATGCTCTGCGACAGTATATAGCAAACAAGTGGATCCTTGGTGTCTTTGTGTCCTTGGAAACTTAGTTTTTTGAATTATTTCATATAAGATGTTTACCTGGAAATGGGAAGGCCAGTACGTAAACTTAGTAGCATCTAGATACACCTTTCTGAATCAATGTTTCAGAAGGGTCACTTATTTGATGCCAAAGAAAAAAGAGCAAAGCTGATATTGCTTCTTGTCAAAGTGTAACATGGAGAGTACTAAATCCTTTGCAACACTATTATAGATCTATATAGCATGGCAATTAACAAGTCATTTTGGTAGTGTTCTGATTCACGATTTGAAGAGTTGACCACAGACTTGAAGTTTCTTTTCAGAGCACCAAATGACATTTTTACTAAATGCCTTTGGTTGTATGGCCATGTCCTATTAACTGATTAAGGACATTGCTCAGTTTTGGGCTAGACATGCATACTGGAATTATATGAAACCTTTGGTTTGGTCCGAATTAAGCTGTGAATTTCTGTGTAGTCCGAATTATTGGAAAAATATGAAAAACTTTTCTTTTAACTTTATCTTTCTGTTTGTGCATTGCAGTTGAAAAGTATATAATTGTTATTTGAACATCTTGAAATTTTCAGTGGGCCTAGGGCAGTTTCTGTTGTAAATTCCTCATCAGAACGATTAGGTGGAGCCAAGGTAGTTGCAACAGCTGTGGTCCCAGATGATGTGGAAAAAATCAAAGATGTTCTCCAGAAATGGTCTGATATTGACAATATGGATCTCATTCTTACCCTTGGTGAGGATCTTGCTTTGCAGTTGGCTGGCTGAATTTGGTGAATATAAAAAACTTTTTTTTTTTTTGGGTTATCCTGACCTGTTCCTTCTCTTTTCTCAATATATCTTCTTGAATAAGGCGGCACTGGCTTCACCCCGAGAGATGTAACCCCTGAAGCTACAAAAGAATTGATTCAGAGGGAAACACCTGGTCTTTTATATGTCATGATGCAAGAGAGCTTAAAGGTACCAACAATTCTGAGAGAATTTAGTTATTTATGTAAATACAGTTTTAGGTGTGTGAATAATGATTTGAACTTTTCTATTTATGATAACATGTCTTTGATGAGTAATTATAGTAGTAGGTGGAAACTGTCACTTCAAAAGTGAAGTAATTTTGGTGTAAGTTAATAGAAGTTTGAGCACAAAGTATTTTGATTTTGAAGGTGTATTCTTTGCTTTGTGCCAACAATGCATTTTTCAAGTGGAGCTATTGCTGTAAGTTTGAAGTTCGAAATGACTGTTTTGATTTGTATTTCTGGTTTCTTATCAGATGTCATAATCTTTGTTTGTTAAAATGTCAAACTCTTTATCCATTTGTGGTTAGAGTCAGCTTTTTAAAGTATTGATAATTGCATTTAGGAAGAAAGTTAAAAAAGAAAGCAAAATGACAACGTTTCTTGGCTTTTCCAGTAATAGTCCTTTTCATTTGTGTTTAACGAGGATAATTTTGAAAAATCTGGTAGTTGTGTTCCCTGCAAGCTGCATTCTCTTCTAGGTTCATCTTTCTGACTCGTACTAATTCTTTTTCTAGAATTTTTCTATTTTAATGACATATTTTCCTCTGATCATGTCGAATTAGAATCATTTAAAAGTTCTATATGAAAGTTTCATGGCTTCCATACATGCTGGGTATCAACGTGAATATTTAGATATGTTGATGTTTCAACTTTATGAAAGATTTTCTGCATGTTAATAAATCCTTTTCTACCGGGAGTCTGTTGAAAAAATAGGAACTAAAACGCTCCCTCATCGAACTTATGTTTTGATGCACTGTTTGTCTGTGATTCTGCTTACTGATTTTACTCGTAAGTAATACTCTCTCCTTTTCCATCCCCAAAAATAGGTGACACCATTTGCTATGCTTTCACGTTCTGCTGCAGGGATAAGAGGGTCAACATTGGTAAGCCATAATTTTATTACCCTACTGTTATTCTTTGAGTTCGTATTGCAAAGGAAACCCTTTATAAACAATTTTTAGCTGATACTATACCAGTGATTTTTCATAATTATAAAATTTATTTTTTACTGTTTAGATATAGTAATAGTTCTAGTAAACATCCTTGTAAATATTGAAGGGATTATAAAATTCATATTGCTGGTGAATTAGTTCAAGAACATTAATTGTAAACTGAGAATGGCAATTTGAAGGAAATTTAACTTCTCTAACGCTTGTACTTTGTTTAGTAACATCAAAGACGGAATCACCTTAGAAATCTCACTGGAAAAGAGCGGTCTTGTTTTGCTGTTGATAATCCATGTTAATGTTTGTCTTAGCATAATGAACATATCTAGAGCCTGACATATCTGGTCCTAAGTTTGCGAATTGGTTGCCCAATTTGGTTCTAAAATGTCGTATTGAATCTTGCATGCAGGCACCATATTTTAAATTTTCTTTTTCAGATATATGCTAGTGTCATTCTTCTATTATGTGCTGCTGTTACTACATATTTAGATCATACAAGTTCTATAAACGTGGCTAATGCACACAGTTTGCTGCCATCCCTTAATTGTGCGTTTTCTGTGTTACTCTGTACTCAGATTATCAACATGCCCGGAAATCCAAACGCAGTTGCTGAATGCATGGAGGCTTTGTTGCCTGCCCTTAAGCATGCATTAAAGCAGATAAAGGGAGACAAGAGAGAGAAACATCCCCGTCATGTCCCTCATGCACAAGTGGCGCCGGTGGATACGTGGGAGCACAGTTACAAGATGGCCACTGGTGGTGGCACAGAAACTGGTTGTTCTTGCTCCCACTAAACCTTACAGTTACTTGGGGGAGAAGAAATTCTGCAAAAAAATATGTATTGTTGGCCTACTTCTTAGGAGTTCAACCTTTTAACAATTTCGCCCCATCATAATTACTAGATGTAGGACAAGCACAACCATCTAGATTGTACAGTATGGAAATATTGGTATTACCTGCCAAGTAATTAGATATTAATTAAGGGTCTCCTTTGTGGTACTGACCTGATAATATTATTGTGACACGGCTCAGCTTTTATAATCGGTACCAAGGACTAAGAAATTTTGCTTTAAAAGAAAATAAAAAATAAAATAAAATACCAGGAAGCCTCTTTGGCATTGTAGCATTTCAAAAAATCTAACTCGAGGGTTTTCAAAATTTCATATAACCACTTGTGATTTGTTAAACTAAAATAATAGTTAAGATTCTTAAAAAAAAATAATGCTTCTATTGAATTTTTGGATTAGAAAAAGAGATAAATAAAAAGATGAAAGAAATAGGAGAAGACATATATGATATCAAGTTTGAGATCATAAAGAATTAGACTTCAACTTCAGCTCACTTAAGAAGTCTTTGCTCACGGAGAGGAAAAATTTTCTGAAATCATGAGCAATGCATATTTTGAATGTAAAGCCTCAGTTGAATTGAAAGAAAAAGTATAAAAATAAAACTTTATCGATGGCATTTTGAGTGGCTCAGTACCAAAATGAAGCCTTAAATCAAAAAACAAACAATGACAAAATAAGAAAGAAGGCAAAGGTGTAGGTTTTAGAACTTGATTTTGAAAATCAAAATGGTTAAACAATTTTCATATCAGCTCAAATTTTGTTTGTTGAATTGATTCAAGGTAAAAATGTATCAATTAGCGACTTAATTGTGTAAATTATATTTGTTGATGTTGTTTAAGTTATTGATTATACACTTAAATCCGATTAATACTAAAATTGATTTTAGCTATTTTATTTTTGAAATCCATATTTTTTGCTTAAATTAATGACATTTGTGTTTGCAATTTGTAGGAACTAATATAGAAAGCCAAGAGATGCAGTCGGGGGATAAAAAAAAAAAAAGAGAGTTTGGGGACCATTTGGAGATTGACAAGCATCGGGGAATATTTTGATTAGTTGATGAAATTTAGGGACCTAATGAATTCACCACCCACCTGCACACCATATAAACATTTCTTTTCTCATTCTTAAGGTTGAACATAAATTGGCTTGGGGAAGTGGAGAAGGATCTTGCAACATCTTTTTTAAGCTCTTCCTTGCTATCTTTCTTCTCATCTTTTATTCCCATGTTATTTAATTGTTTTCTAGTGTAGATTTATCGCTTTATTTAGTTGCTTTAAGTTTGTAATCATTTTTATAGTTTAATTGCAATGGGTTTATTGTTAAAACAACCCAAATGCTTTGATTAATATTATTTTTACTTTGTTTGTCAATTAATATCTTGAATTGGAGTTGATTTGTTGGATTTGTGCTTATTTACATGCTTTTATTCTTGTGTTTTGTTTGAATTTTGGGATTAGGGTTTTGTTAGTCTACGAATGCTTAGTTAATTAGCATATCTAAGATTTTATTCCCACTTGACTAGACTCGACTGTTGCTCGAATTAGTGTGTAGCCTCTAAGTATAGAAGCTATCAAGTTATAATATATACTTGATGAGTCTAAGGTCGATTCACATGAGCCAAAGGAAAAAAAATTAACGAACTAAATTGGCTAAAAAACTCTTAACCCTAGTTGAGCTATGCTAAGTGTATTAATTAATATGCAAATAAATTAATTAAACTAAACTATTTACAATTGACCAAAAGAATGGGCAAAAAGTATAGAATAAGGCATTGTGGATATTTCTAACTCCACATGCCATAAATGAACTAATTATCCTAAACTAACTCAAAAACTTAAATAAATCAACATAATGGTTCAAAAAGGCTTATAAACTACTAAAAAAAATGAAATTATGCAAAATGATTCAACAAATATAAATTTGGATTCTAAAAGGAGTTTAAGTGGACACACAAGTTACGGGTTTTACTTCCACATAAATCAACGTTATTTATGCATACTTCACCCAAATAATACAACTACTAATTCATACAATGACTTAGTAATTGGAACATCAATCATTCAACAACCAATTAGAGTTTACACAACGAACATCCTATCCATTTTCATGCGAAACTCAACAATATCAATCATGAAAACTAATTCATTCTAAGCATCCTATGTGCCTAAATGTTGACAATAGATCAAGGTAGAGTAATAAGCATTTAGAGGTGCTATCATGTAATTCAACATTTTAATGAGAAAAATTCAATATTAATTTCATCAAAGCATGCATAAATCAACACTAATTATGTTTGGGTATCACCCATAACCTAGGTTAAATACACTAGCCTACCATAATTGCACAATAAAACATAAAATTGCAATAAAGCATATAAAACCTACACTAAAGCAAGTGGTAATAAAATCTTAGATATGCTTATTAACTAAGTATTCTTAGACTAACAAAATCCTAATCTTGAAATTCAAACAAAACACAAGAATAAAAGCATGTAAATAAGCACAAATCCAATAAATCAACTCAAATTCATAATATTAATTGACAAGCAAAGTAAGAGCCGTAATAATTAAAGTATTTGGGTTGTTATAGCAACAAACTGATACAAATATCAATTTAAGAAAACAAGCCAATTCCTAGTACTTGTCGAACTCTAGACTATTTGGTGGGTAATTCCCTATTACCAATTTTCATATTATTTAAATACAAAGCAAAATGAACTGGAAATCCTAATAATAAGGAGGGAATATCTCTACATGATTAGATCGTGACAACACCTCTCACATATACCACTAAACTGAAAGGAAAACGACACTAAAATAAAGAAAATACATTACAATTTCTTAGGATCAATGGCGGACCCACGTGGGGTCATGTGGGGTCAAGTGACCCCACTTGGCTTTTATCTCCATTGACCTTCTCTATATTAGATTATAACACTTAGATCCCTCATGATTATTATTTCTCCTTTGATCTCCCTTCTTAATTTTTATATTTAATATTTGGCTCCGCGCAACTCTCCACACTATGTGTTTTTAAATTTTTTTTATAAATCCATTTTTATTAAAAAAATTGTCACCTCTTTCCTCTTTTTTAATTATATAATAATTAATTAATATAAAATATTTTTAATTTACAAAAAAGACATCATTACCTTATATAAATAAATTACTTTCTTCCATATGCCTCCATCGCCATCAAACCCAACAAACGTCCATTCTGTTTCTTTTCTACAAAATATTTATGTTTGTGATTGGAATGAGCAAATCTCTATAACTGACATGTTCGTTCATAATCTCCAATGTTTTGAAAGAAAATAGAAACAGATTCTATCAAATGTTTAGTTGTCATCAAGTTAATTACATTATTCTTTTATTTTTGAAGTTATGATATTCTGTTTGCATGTAGATGACTCATGAGTAAGACATAATATTCAAAAAATCATTATCAAAATTTTAAAACATAATAAGTTTCTTCTAAAGTTTATTAAAACCAAAACTTTTGATTTATCATCTATTCACCCACTTACCATATACGGAAGTCAATAACAAAAAACAATCGAAGAAAAAAATTTAATCTTGTTGAAAAAAATGATGAA
>JANKKB010028709.1:0-13135 GCA_026225775.1 Bursera palmeri | reverse complement strand
AGCGTTATATGTATAATACATAAATACATTATTTGAATATGGATTTCATATAATAAATAAAAGAAGTAGTGTTATATATCTCAATAATTATTTCAATTGAGGTAGATATTTGGGTTATTTGATAATATAATTCTATGAGATCAACCTTGTACTATTTTGGTTACATTAATCGTCTTAGAAAAAAGATACACAAAACAAAAGATCAAGGCATCAAACAAGTTGTATTTGCAGTATGTTTGTCGTAACAGTTTTTGTTGGAAATGGATTACAGCCCATTAAGGGCCCAATAGACGAAGCAAGCCCAGCAAAAATAAAGCTAGATTTACAGATGAGAAAAGAGATTAAATGGACCGTTAAAAAACCGGCCCAGTCCGTTCACAAATCAAAGGCCCAATGAACTAAAGCTAGTATGAAACTTATAAACAAGAAGAATTCCAGAGGTCGCCACACGTGCCGCCCCATATGGCTCCTGAAAGGAGAATAATTCCCGCCAAATTATTTTCAATCAATAATTAAGATAAGTAATTAAAAATTTGTGACTTATTTTAACTTAAAAATTATTAAATCCACATAATTACTAAATCTATAGCATTAAGTTGTGCACTTTTTCCTTTTAATTAAAATTAATAGAAACTAAAAAAATGGTGGTGAGTGTTTATGGGTTAATTTGCGACTGACAACGAGGAATATCCATTTGGTTTTCTTAACTGTTCTTCTCTTTGATTTGGAACCGTCTAGGGTAGAAAATCTGAGTCAATTGAGATCACAAAAGGTGATGTGAGGGGTTCATTAGTATTGGAGCCAAAAGAAGAACAAACATGTCGGGTGAGAGGATATGAGTAAAATGTTGACTGAATCAATGGATTTATTTGTCCTCTTTGGTGGAACATTTCAGTGCCTGAAGAGCAGCATTTTTACATAATGATTCAGTGACGGAAGAAACTTAGTTGCCAAAACAATGGAGAATAAACTGATACTTGGAAGTGACACTTTTGTAATTGCTTATGGATGTGGGTTGTCCATTTTTAAAACACAGCTGCTCATTCTTCAGTATTTTTATTTTGATCGATCAAAGATAACATAACAGGTCTCCAGGTTAACAGAATTTTATGCTGAACCTCCATTCTAAAGGAAACCCCTAACCAAATCAATCATCAATTTATGTTACTCCTTTTCATGCATATTATTTATCAAAACATTAACTGCAAAAAAAAAAAAAAATAAATAAATAAATAAAATAAAAATTGGATAGACAAGTGTTGCTAGAACTTCTCGCGTTAGTTCATGGGTGGACTGAAGTGAAAACCGACGTGGCATCAAGTGGCTGATGTGTTTGAGTTTTACGTGGAACTAACGACTCAACTGTCGACTCAATACACCCTAAAAAAAAGCTCCCGCCGCCTCTCCCCCGCTCTCCCGTCAACACATCGGCACTGTCGATCGCCAGTGAGTGTACTCTTTTCGTTGGACGGAATTTTCTCCTCTTAGTTCTGTGCAGTCTCTCATTTCATAACTTCACTTTCTTAATTCTCCCTTTCTGGATACTGGGTTGTTAGCACTTTCTTTGAATGTGAACTCTGTGGTGTTCCTGTAAAACTTGTCTGAAGACTGAAACAAATTGCATACCATGCAGATATTCATGGGTGTGATTGACTCTTTATATCCTTGTTCACTTAACTCCAGCTCCAGTCTTCAGCAGCGTGGGGTACCAAACAGACCCTTTTTCTCATTTGAAGGAAACTGGAGAAGGGTAGTTAGTATGGCCTCCATTACACCTTTAGAGCAAAACGCCAATCAGGGTCAACAAGGTTTGACTGGTGACTTATTTATTCGACCACATTTAAGGATATTGTCGCCTTATCAACCAATTTTGCCTTTTGAGGTAATTAAGAACAATCCTTTTAGCTTTTTTGAAATTTCTTAGCTTATTTACTTAGTTTTTTGTGGTGATGGATGAGGTTTTCTTTATTATAGCATGGTTTGGTTCAGTTACATGAGCGTGGGATTGGGTAGTTTTTTGTGGTGATGGATGAGGTTTTCTTTATTATAGCATTGTTTGGTTCAGTTACACGAGCGTGGGATTGGGTAGAGACAGTTTCGATGTGAGGCAATTAGAATTGATCCTATTACCTTTAGGTTTGTTATCATATTACATAATAACCCTGTTCTGATTTAAGCAATTAGGATTTTGTAACTATTGTTACTACAGGTTGTAGGAATGCTCTGGAGAATTTTACAATAAAGTCATTTGGAAAGTTACCAGTTTTTGGTATTTTGTTCTGATTCAAATAGATTTGGTTTTTCTACTGTTAATCAATACAAATTTAGTAAATACTTCATTACTAGTTGCTTGAATATACCTCATATTAATCGATGAGCATCCATAACAAGTGTTTTTTTTTTTTTACTTGATAAGTTTTGTCAGTCCAACTTGGAAGAAAACCTGAGGATATCATCAAAATAGATGCAAATGAAAACCCCTATGGTCCACCTCCAGAGGCAAGTTATATGCAGCATTATACTTCATTTTTCATAAAATGAGTACTATTGGTGTCTGTTTAAAATTTTAGTCTCTGAATCTGGCCTGTAATAATTGCTGTACCAATTTTACAACTGGATACTCCTTTTATCTCCTGAGTAAAAGTTTCAGACATTTTAGGTTTGTCAAGCATTGGGACAATTGAAATTCCCATATATCTATCCTGATCCCCAAAGCCGTCAACTGCGAGAGGCCCTTTCCAAAGATTCCGGGCTTGAATCAAATCATATTATTGTTGGCTGTGGTGCAGATGAGCTCATTGATTTGATTATGCGGTTAGTCATTAAACAATAATGCTTTTAAGCATATTAATATGCTTACCACACTATGCAGTCGATCCTAATTTCAGGTCTTCTTCAAGAATTTAAGAGTACTACTTTTGTTTTTTCTTTTCTTTTATCTATCTTTACAGATGTGTACTAGATCCTGGTGACAGGATTGTGGACTGCCCTCCAACCTTTACAATGTATGAATTTGATGCTGCCGTTAATGGGGCATTTGTCATCAAAGGTAAATAAACTTTCTAATACTTTTTAAATTTTCACAACATATCTACTTTGATGTCCTAAATTATATTTTAACACTCATTGACGTGGGTAATATTTGATTTGTCACTCTCTAGTCCGTCAAACTCTTAAATCCTTTCTGGAAAGGCAGGGGTTTAAGATTTGAGGTTGGAATGGCTGGAATTAAGAAAATAGTGTTCAAGTTGTCTTTGAGAAAATAGTGTTCAAGTTGTCTTTGGTTTGTTTTTGAGGATATGTTCTTTTATTTTATTTTTCTGAGCTTCTTTTGTGTGGACAGCTAGTATCACTGTGATGTAAATTTTTCTTTTTAAATATGTTATCTGTTTCTTTTATATAGTAATGATAATAAAGTGAATTTTCAAAGGAAGAAAGTGGGAGGCAATAATAAACTTGCATATTATTGTGAGAACTGAACATGTAAAATACAATTCTCAAAATTAATAAAACTTTTCATCATCCTTAGAGTACAAACATGTATACTTTAACTTTTGATTTGCACTTCCATAAATTTTACTAGGAGCAGAACTGTGTGGATTAGAAATATTTACCAGCAAAAGTTAACATAAAAACTGAAACTATATATGCAGAACTGTGAGGATTAGAAATATTTACCAGCAAAAGTTAACTAGGAGCAGAACTGTGACGATTAGAAATATTTACCAGCAAAAGTTAACATAAAAACTGAAACTATATATGCTACCTAATACCTAAAACTCAACCAATGATAAGGCTCAGTTGACTCTAAATACGACTTGTTCTGGCAAAGAGAGGGAACACCTTTATGGACTAAAACTCAATAAACTACCAAGTACCAGAACTAGTGAATAAACATACTACCACAGAAACCTTTTTGACGATCAAAGTGCCATGGCTTCAGCTGTTGGCTTGAAAGGGAGGTGGTTTCTATTCATTGATGTTGCATCACTTATGATTTTGTTCTTTTAAGTGACTCAACAAACTACCACAGAAACCCTTTTTGATGATCAAATTGTCCTCTTTTTTATTTGTGCCATGGCTTCAGCTCTTGGCTTGAAAGGGAGGTAGTTTCTATTCATTGATGACAGAGCACTCATGATTTTGTGCTTTTAATATGTAACCTCATATGGTGTGATATATTGCAGTTCCAAGGAAACCAGACTTCAGCTTGAATGTAGAACTCATTGCTGAGGCTGTTGAGCAAGAGAAACCAAAATGTATATTTTTAACTTCTCCAAATAATCCAGATGGAAGGTTATTCTCAATTGTCCTTCTCACAGGCTGAGTTTGTTGTTTATGTGGTGAAACAGTAATTTCTTTTGGAAGAGATACAAGGGATTTTGACAGATGTCTCCATATTTCATTTTGTGAAAATTTGACTCACTCTGAATAGTTTTTCCAATATATTAGAAGAATTGTTATTCATGTGATGTTAATATTCCTCACTAAGTTTTAATACCAAAATCCATTGATTCTGAGTCTCAGTTTGGTCCATATGGCAAGTTCAGAAGTTGGGAAATGTGTTTCCATATGCTATTTTGATGTATGGGTAGAAAAAATTTGCACATACATAAACCTTAATAGGAAGTTTACCTTTTCTCATTCAAGCAAAATTGTCAAAAACGACCATTTTATATTCAAAATATTCACACAATTGCCCTTTTTTTCTTCTGTTTTTTTTCCCCTTTTCCCTCCTGTTTCTATCTTAAACACTTAAATCATCACTGCAATATTAATGTTGTTCTTCTGATAGGAAAGTTTGTAGACTGATTAAATTTGGAATGAAGAAAAGTGCATCTATTTCTTTTCTTATATATCTTGTGGGTTCCGTTCTGATTGATTATATTATCATCTTAACTTGGTTTCTTAGTATCGTCAACGATGAAGATCTTCTGAAGATCCTTGAGATGCCCATATTGGTGGTGCTGGATGAAGCATACATTGAGTTTTCAGGACTTGAATCTAGGATGAAATGGGTGAAGAAGCATGATAACTTAATTGTCCTGCGTACATTTAGCAAAAGAGCTGGTAGGGTGTTACTATCTTGCTTATTCTATTTGAAGAAAGTTACATGTGTATAATTCTTTCTTTCTTGGCTACGAATAAAGGAGTTTTGGTACCTTATATTCAATTGAGTGCTTTTAATTGTTAGTCTCTGAATGTAGGATAGGTGCTTCGGTGCTTTGTGGTTAACTTTTTCTACTAAAATGTGAGACAGCCAAAATTTTACATTGGAAATGAAATCGCTGCAGGTTTAGCTGGACTTCGGGTTGGATATGGAGCCTTTCCTCTAAGTCTAATTGAGTATATCTGGCTAGCAAAGCAACCTTATAATGTCTCCGTTGCCGCTGAAGTTGCTGCATGTGCACTTTGCAGAACCCTACATATCTGGAGGTTTAGTCATTTTCTGTTTTAGGCTTTATTTTATGCTTGTATAAATTTCTCATCCAAATATAAAACCTCCTCTTTTTTAGCATAATTCCTAATACCAGTCAACAATATGCACCAGAATGTGAAAGAGACGTTGATACAAGAGCGTGGGAGGCTTTTCAAACTTCTGAAGGAAGTGCCATTTCTCAACCCCTATCCAAGCCATTCAAATTTTATTCTTTGCAAGGTTACATCTGGAAAGGATGCTAAGAAGCTAAAGGTATATATTCTTCCATGCAAATCCATGCTTCTACAAACCAAAACATTCATAAATATTTTTCTGCATCCAATAGTTTGCTAGATAATTGCATTAATTTTTCCTTTCGTTTCCAGTTGTTTGTAGTCGTGGTTTATGTTGCTCTAGATTCAGTGCTTTTCAAGTCTGCAAACCTTGTCTTAGATTCAGTTGCTTTTATGATGTCTCAGATATATCCATGATCCTCAATATTCTAAAGTTCCAACTTTGGCTTGCAGCTGTCCTTGGTATTAGGAATCCCAGAAACTCTATGAACTTCTATAAATTTTAGTGCCTTCAATGGTGCAGTTACTTAACTTTAGCGTTATCTTACGTTACCTTGTGTTGAAAGTATTTGATATGGATGCTGCTTTATGTGCTAAACAGGTTTTACTATCTTTCACTTCGAACAAAGTGATGTGCTAACATCGTAAATCTTGTAAAGCAGGAGGACCTTGCAAAGATGGGCGTCATGATCCGTCACTATAACAACAAAGAATTGAAGGGATATGTTCGTGTGTCTGTTGGGAAGCCTGAACATACAGATACTTTGATGAAGTCCCTCAAGCACCTTTCTTGATTCCCACATGTTTAAAGCTTTGAAACCGAGACAATAAGAGGCCTGAATCATCTTTCATGGAGCCAAATGCAGTTTAGAAGTCTTCCCTTGTCTTTGTTTGTAGACTAGAACAATTTGCCAACCGCTTCTATTGACTGAATTATGGTTTGCCTATCTGCTTCCTGATATAGAAAAATGGGTGTTTCTATTGCTTTACCAGATACGCTGCTAAGCTTTCTGGCTCATGTGATCCTGTAGAAAGAACATGTTACAAGGAATGGTATTATACTCACATACAACATGGGCAAATATCATCCACCTCCCCTGAATTTAGGCAACTATTATTGCTTTGGTTGATTTTTAGAAACTATTTAAACTCAGATTGAATGTTTCGCCCTAGTTGACATTTACAAAATCGCAAAACTTCATAAATGAGTGTAAATGTGTAAAAATTTAGGTTATAGGAAACATGTCGGCATGGTGTGCATAACAACTCAAATTTTTATGAGGAAATATGTAGACAGTCAACTCAGATCATCGTCATCCTACACAAGCTCATGAAGAATTCTCCAGTTTGATAAGGCAGCATTCTAGGAAACACATAGAAGCCAGCAAACAACAGTGATGATAAACGTAAGTCGGGAGTTAGCTTTATCTGGAGTAGTTTTAAGTGTAAAATTTACAAAAATTCTAAGGACAAGTTTCGGTGATATGATCTTCCAACTTCAAACTTCCATATTTTGAATAAACTACAGAACTTTGAAACTAAAAAAATAGATTATACAAGTTTCCAGCCATGCGATGTTTTCTGTCTGTGTCAGTTAAAAAATAAAGTCAAGTAATGCATATTCATTCAGATAAAGAGTTGTGCTACAAAAAAGATAACGTGTACTACGGAGTTAAGAAATATCAGGATTAAATCTTAAAAGAACAGGACCTTTTCATTGTACAACTCTATTGTCACGGGGCTTATTGAAGCACTTACCTTTGGCACTGCACCTCATTAAACTAAAAGCCCTTTGGATGGTACATTTGACTTCACCACTTCAGAGCATTTATCTCCCTGATGTTCAATGCAGGCTTTAAACAACAATAAAACATGTTGGCTTGTGCAATTACATAAAGCTATGTAGCTCCTTTATATGAAAATCATAGTTTAAAATATCTTTCACTTCAATTGTACTTTTCTTCTGTATATAAACTATATATTGGACTTAATAACTGTAATTACTTTGATTATAGCCATGGCCGACTTACTAAACGACACTTTTAATGTCAAAACTTCTCTTCACGAGGGCAAGTGCCCTTTTGAAGACACTCACCCCTCAGGTGATTGTGAGACCTAGAGCTTTAAGGTAAAGCACCTTTTTCCCATGACTACCTACTCTTTAAAGTTCAAAACAATGAAATATATCAGCTGCCAGTTCCTGCAAGAAAAAGAAAGGAGAATCGATATTGTATTCTCCTAAATCTTTTTCCAGCTTTAACTTCACCTCTCCTTGATTTATAAAAAGAATTCACAATATGAACAAAATAAAAAAAAATTTCCTTCTTCACTTAGAACTTTTAGGTTCCTTCACCGATTAAGAAATCACCAGCACACATACAAAGATAAGAACCAATCAAAGATAGCGAGTTCCAATAATCATTGCAAGAAACAAATGAAATTTAGAAATGACATAAAGGTCTGAGCTAATGAAGAGATCACCAAAATGTCACCAAATTCAACTTTAGCTTTGTTTTCATCCTTGATGCTTACCAAGATTTTGGCTTCAACACTAATCCCCTGTACTCCGCAGTGCACATCTATAAAGAATTTTTGATTTGTTGGTGAACTAAGAAACAAGCCCATCAACAACAGTATTTAAGGGAGCTTGCAACCATATTAAGTTACCATACACATGATTTCCAGGATCTTAACTGCTCTCACAAACTTTTGAAAATACTAAAAAACCCCAATTTACAAGTCTTTTATAATCCCAAAATCAACATTCCCATACAATTATTGACACAAAAATATTAGAAAACTTTAATAGGTGTTCCCCAATTATTAAAAGAAAAGAAAAGCAAACCACATTAACCACTTTCACTTTCATATAAGCACTCTTCTGATCTTCTCTTATTAAACCCCACCCACAGTCCCACAGTCCCACACTTCCTTCAATTTCTTCTCTTTTTCCTACATTTACCAAACAAAGCAATACAAATTTAACAGAAGTAATTCCATTAAAATATTCTCCCCGTTCATTACCCTATTCACAATTTCCCCTGAAAAAATATTTATAAGTTAGGAGCAACAAAGTTTAATATTTTACATTAAATTAATATTAAATTAAATTAAATAAATAAGCTTTAATCCATAAAACCTATTCTCCGCCACACCGCGTTCCTGACCTGCCTCAGATCTCTCCCTTTGAGCGTCCGTCCAACGCCTTCCACCACCGAGCAAGCCAACAGTGGCGTATGCGCCTGCGCCACCATCTCGTGCGGCGGCACCATCTCGCCATCATCGTCCTCGTCATCATCCACGTCATCGAACTGCCTGTGATCCTTCATGGCCCTCGACAGCATCGGCACGTTCACTGGCGCACTGTGATACTGATACCTTCCGAATGAGAGTCGCTCTTGCGGCGGTTTGGGAATACCGGGGATCGTGCGCGACGACGACGACGAGGACACTGACGCTTTGTGGTAAAAGTGAGACTTCGTCGGAGATTCCGGAAGCGCCGCCAGGATTCCGGAGCTCTCGGAGAAGTTTGTCTTCCTGTTGTTGTTGTTGCTATTGCCATTGATTTTGTTGTTGTAGTCGTGATGATGGTGATGGTGATGGTGGTTTGATTCCACAATATCGGCGGTGAAGATGTCGTCTTCGTTGAGTTCGGCATCCGGCGTGGATTCCGACGAAAGAGCTTGAGGGAACGGGCCGAGGTAGCGGTTGGAGAGTGGGGATTTGGTGGGGCGGAAACGGGTTGGCACGTGAATGTCCATTTTTGGAAGTCGGGTTCGGTTGGAGGTGAGGGAATGTGTGTGGGGGTTGGGGAGGTTAGGAGTGACGTGGAAATGGTTTATTTTGCGGATAAAATGACATAAACGTGGAACAGCCGGAGACGGGAGACCGAAAGCCTTTTCCGGGAAATTTGGGGGCTCACGTGTTTCCGATATTTTTAATTTCTCGGTGTTAATATATATATATATTATAAAAAAAACGTAAATGGACTCATGGATCGGGTATGTACCCATTTAGAAGCCTGGCCCAGCCCATTTTTGAAGTGAATGGATGCGAGTCACATTTTGAAATTAACACATAATTCATCTAAAACGAAAATTAAGAGTGTTTTTTTTTTTTTTTTTTAAATCTGAATAGCTCTCCATGCATAAATTTGAATAATATATANGTTGTTTTTTTTTTTTTTTTTAAATCTGAATAGCTCTCCATGCATAAATTTGAATAATATATATATATATATATATATATCATATTTTCTATTTTAACTTATGAAATCAATATGTTGATATAGATATTCTTATAGATGTTTATAATATATATTGATCACATTTTTAATGTTAAAGAAAAAGTTGATACTCAATTGGTTAATATCATAAGATGAACTTTATGATAAATTAGTCATTTTGGTAAAACATAACTATAAACTCATAATCATACTATATTATTTAAAATATTAAGTTGTAAGATTTTTATATTAATTAAAATTTTTATTTATTTTTAAAATATTTTTATTAAAATAAATAACCTTGTTGTAATTAAAATAATTTGTTAACTTTTTTATTAAAAAAATCCCTAATCTTTAAAAATTTTCTAATATTTTTTTTAATAAATATATAAATCATACAAGAAGACATACTAGTAAATAAATGTATTTTATATGGATAATTTTTGAAGGAGAACCATTTAGACTTTTTAATTTAGATAAAAAGGTAAAAATTCTAGTTTTTTTCATTAGATGTTTTTATCTGATAAAAAGTGTTAAGTAAAAAAAAAAAAACAACCCAAAATGTCTAATGTCTGAGATTAAAATATATTCATTCTTCAGACTAAAAAATAAATGCCAAATTAAATTTTAATTATTTTATATTTCCATAATTTTTATCTTAACTAATTTATTTTGTTATGTGACACTGATATATAAATAATAAACTAATATAATAAGTGAGATGTCAATCTTAAAAGATGTGTAATAATTTTGGAATTTTGACTTTTGGGTATTGTCTTTTGTTTTGTTAGTGCTCTTCTTGTAATGGAGTTCAACCTCCTTTCGTTTTCCTTACTTTTCCCTCCAAAATTTTTGGAGAGTTCTCCCGTGATTCAGGAGGACGTGTAACATTGATTCCTTCACCCAGTTTTAACTTAAGATAAAATATTTACTATGTGATGTGGATAAGAAGTCACAAATCTTTCACTTCTAAGTTAATTATAAGTTAAATATTATCAACCATCTTGAATTGAATTAAGGCCTAATATTAAAGATGATCTTGACACTTGATCAAATGTTAGTTCTGGTTTTGTTGTTAGTCAACATCAGTTAACATTAATGATCAAAGGGTAGACTATAGTAAAACATCATATGATATCATAAAAGCTTTAAAATAAAAACAATCACACATTTTTTTAATAATTAAAAATAAAATAATAAAAATAACAGTTTCGAAGTAAAATATAATAAACCTAAAAATTTTAAAAATATATGACAAATTATAATCTCAAAATAACAAAAAATCATATTAATTAAAAATATATAAGCCACATATTTTGTTTTTTACTAGTAAAAAGATTGTAGGCTTCCGTATTAAGATCGTGTATCAAACTAGCGTTATTTGGATAGAAAAGAAAGAAAGAAAGAATCTATTTTATTAAAAAAAATTAATATATATATATATAAGCAGTAAAAATAATATTTTTAACGACTTGGATGAGTCATGAGACAAGTCACATTTCTCAATCGATGGCATTGCATTCATTTCATATATTGACGTTTGATAATTAACTTTCATTCGGCACTGTTTGGAATCATAGAACAATCAGTCAATTAAAATTCCAATTATATTAGTATATATATATGCAGGCAGAAGTTAATTAAACTATTAATAAATGTAATTATAATTATATGAAAGATATTTAAGTTTAATTCAAATGAACCAAGGGCAAACAGAAGTGAGATGCAGGAGTTCAAACAATGTTGATTGAGATTCTCCAAGGAAAAAACTATTCTGCAGAAAGTAAGAAAGTACTTCATCTCTGACGGCTTATTTAGTACAAAAACTACTGACAAATGTCAGCAAATGTATCACGTGATCGATACTATATATCAAGCTTTACTTCTTAGGGCTTGGGTGCAAGACCTGCCTTGAGAGCTTGA
Organism: Bursera palmeri; assembly: GCA_026225775.1. Classification (NCBI taxonomy): domain Eukaryota; kingdom Viridiplantae; phylum Streptophyta; class Magnoliopsida; order Sapindales; family Burseraceae; genus Bursera; species Bursera palmeri. The sequence goes on along the minus strand of JANKKB010028709.1, from coordinate 1,494 downwards.
ATGGTGTTAGCATCAGTCATGAACGCCTTAGCCAAGATTGTGTCATCGATGCCTGTGGTGAATAGAGTGCTAGGAAGCGATACAGTCCCGGCACTAGCGCTTCCAAAGGAAGAAATTGCTATAGCAGGGTTCTTTTCATTAGGATTGTACTGGAAGTGAACAAGTCCCTTTGGGAATACAAACACATCTCCTGCTTGGAGCGTTTGAGTGAAAAGCTTGTTGGTTGTGTCGACAAAACCGACTTGAAGGGAACCACCAGCGAGGAAAAGGAGCTCGGCAGAGCGAGGATGGGTGTGAGGAGGGTTGGCAGTGCCAGCAGGGAACTGAAGGACAGCATAGGAAACGCTTTGGCCATTTAGAGCAGGGAATTCGGCCAAGCTTGCTTTTGTGACCTTAAAAGTGTCTGGTAGTTCTGCACCGACAAGGGCACGCATGCCAGTGAATGTGAAGAAGTTTCCATCAAATTGGGTTACATTTGATGGGATAATAAAGTCGGAGGTGATGTCTGGGTCACCGGCCAATGCTAGTTGGATAATGGCCGAAGAAAACAGAAGGAAGAAGAGTTTCTGAGTGGATGAAGCCATGGCAAAGTACTTGATGTCTATAGAAATTAGGGTTATAAGACTTGACAATGAAATGAGGAGAGTATTGTTAATTTATTTATGGACTGGGGATGTGAAGGAGTACGCTATGTGTACTCCGCACATTAGAGATGTGCTGCAGGCCTAGCGACGACGGCAGAAGAATATTACGAAGTCATTCTTGATTTGATCGAAGTTTTGGGTTACTCAGTTGGCAACTTGGTCAAATAAAGAAGCAAAGAGTATTGTACGAAAATCAAGAGAGTAAATGAGTTGAGGAAAATTGTGTATACCCTGAGTGGAGATCTAAAGAGCTTATGTAAATGTGAGAGCGTATTATTGTGAGATCCAGAAGATTGAGGCCTTAATTATGAGTCTTACTAATGAGTTATAATAATATAATATGAGTATTGTTATTCGAGCTCACATAAATCTCTTTAAGCCCCACTTTCATTAAAATTAAAATAAAAAAAATGTTTTAGATAAAAATAACTAAAACTTACATTTACGTTTTTAAGTATACCTCATGATTTTACATATATTTTATTTATTTTTTCTCTTAAATGGTAAACTTTTTTTTTTCTATTCAAAAACCTATTTTAAATTGATGTTTTATGTCATGATTTAAATTTTTGGACTGAAATTAAAAATCATCGACTTATTCAGTTCAATGTAATTGAACATGTATGCTTTTAGCATATTTAGTTGAATGTAACTAAACAATACAAACTTGTGTCATTATTTAATTAAACAAAAAAAACCATAAAATTTAACGATATATATATAGTCAATATAAAATCAAATTTTGAACTTACTGCACACACTATAGCATAAACTTAGAAAATCATATAGCTTTGATGTATACTTACCTCATTAAAAGAATAAAATCATGAACAAATAATAAGAAACTAAA
>JANKKB010028708.1:3184-16245 GCA_026225775.1 Bursera palmeri | reverse complement strand
TCTATGTTACTTTATTAATAACAGGGGTGAGATTGTTACTTAGACCAAACCTTGGGGGTGTCTATGTATTTACCCCTATCTAAAAGGTTAATTTGTGATTATGATATTTAAACTTTTTTAAAATATAGTTGTTCTTCAAAAGGCTTCCTTAATTTTAGTTATTTTTGTAAAGACCCTTTTATCTTATTATTATTATTGCTCATTATTTAAAAAATTAATTTATTTAAACACATTCAAATATATATATATACACACATATATAAGAATTTACGTTTCTGTCTATGATTTATCTTGAATTTTTATATTTAGCATTGGGCTTCGGCCCAATACTTAAGCAGATCAATTTCCGACCAGCACAGAAGAACTATTGGGCTCACCCTCACACTATATAAACCAAAAAATTCAAACGAAATCCGTAATTGCCGATTGGAGCGAGCAGCAATGGCTCTCTCCTCTGCGTTTCGAGAAAGGCTAGAGCATATGGAACACACCAGAAACCAACGCCTCTCACTCCTCCAGGTTCGCTTACTTTCTGTTTGGCTTAATTAGAAAATAGAATAAAAGAGAAATTTCTTTTGTATTCACAGGCTGAGAAAGAAGCGCAAGTAAACAAGTCTCAGATTTTAGCTTTTAAGCTGGCAAGTATACGGTTAATGGAACGAAGGTGCTTATTACTAGATCAAAAAATCGCATCTCAGAGTTTCAAGATATCGTCTCTCAAGTCTGAGATCGACATCCTGGATGCCAAGTACCAAGATGATTTGCAGAGATTGAGGTAGATACTCTATATTTTTTATTTACGATTTTTTTGTTGATAGAATTTTAAGTGGATTTGACTTAATTTAGGGTTTTGAAGAGTGAGGTGGAGGAGCTGGAGAAAGTGGAGAAGGAGAAGGAGAGATTTTATGAATTGAAAGGTTTTGAAATGAAGGAGTTTCGTGAGATTGTGGAGAATTTTGTTGATGAATGCCGATTGCAAGTTGAAGAACTGAAGAATAACATAAATAAGGTATTAAAAAAAAGTTAGTTTTGTCTATTTATACAGGGAAATTTTAATGAGATTTCTAGGATTTGGCTGAATAGTTTTGAAATTCAACTTCTTGATAACTTTCACTAAAATCATTTAGAATCTGCTCACATTTCATTAAACTTAGTAGAAATGTTTGACATTTTGTGTTAAAGAATCTTTGTTTATTGTTGGGTTCCTGCTGCCTGTTCAATCTATACGCAAAATATGTCGAATATGTGGCAGAAAAATGGGGTATGGTTGAAGAGTTTTCCAGAATTCTATGATTTCATTTCGAGATATTGGTAATTGCTTAGACTATATAATTTGTTGTGGCTGTAGAGTATCTGCTGGTTGAGGCTTTAGCTTGTGTACTTTAGTAACGGTTAAGAGCAAAATGGCATCTTTTAGGACTAATTTGCTTTATGCATTGCCAAAGACATCCATTTCAACTTCATGGTGGGTGAGTATAGTAATGTTTTTTTATCTGATTAGGCACTGGCTTCTTGGCTATAGCTTGTTAAGAGTGCTCTATATATGTAGCAAGTAGAGACTGGCCTAGCGTTTCCTCTGAAGGGAATTCTAAGGTGCTGCTTAATGCTATTTCAGAGGTAGAAAAGAATTCCCTTCTCACTGAAGTTCACATTTTAGACCTACCCAAGATGAATTTGTGGTTGCTCATATGGTTTATAGCAGTCTTTTGCATTCATTAATTGGTTAAAAACTTTCGGCAGCTGCCACCATGCAGACATAGTTCAAAAAGTTATATTATCTAGTCATTTAGAGTTAACAAGCCATAACAAATTTCAGACCTTTTAATTACTGAATGCAAGAGTTTAGAACTGCGATTCAGGTCCTTGGAATCAAGAACTTTGCAATTAACTGACTAGCGTCTTTGTTAATACACCACACTGAATTAACTTCTCTGGATTGCCTTAACTAGAGTGTGCTTTAACTTAGTGGTTTCATCTAACAGATGTTAAATGTGACTATACTGAAATGGTGTCGTTCTGAAAGCATTCTTATCAAAATATTAGAGACTGCAGTGTGAATGAAACTCTATGTGGCGGTTCTGAAAGCATTCTTATTGAAACATTTGAAGCAATAATGAATTCTAGTAGCATGAATGAAGCAGGAAAAACAATAACAAATCTTTTATCAGCATGATCTAGTACAATGGATTTGGTTATTTTGAATAACAGGAATATTCTTATCCTTGATTTAATGATTGGTCACATTAAGTTGTCATCTTTGCATTGATGACGTGGAAGAACTTCTACGTTAAATAAAGATCATTGCTAGCTTATAGTTTGATTACGTAAGGCCTGTTTTACTATTTTAATCTTCCTTTCAGCTGAACAAGGAACTTAAAGGCAACAATGGATATTTGAATAATTCAAAAATAGGGGAAGCTGAGATGAGAAAGTCTGAACTGCTAGCTATGAAAGAGAAAATGAAGAGGGAATTAGCTTCAAATTATCAAGCAAGAGCACATTTGCAAAAACAGCTTCAGAATGTTTTGACAGCAAACAATCAACAGAGAAATCGGCTATCCCTATTCACTGAAAACATAGGAACAAAGTAGCAAGCACTAATGGGAGGAGAAACCAAGGCGAGCGATATGTTGATTAAGCATAATGGTATGATGATCACATGTTGCTGTTTGAAACCTTATTTTTTTATGGCAAGTTAGTTGAAACTCTAATGTTTAAGTTGCTTTTAGGTGGGATTTTGTAATACCAGTATTTTCTCGGAAAAAAGTATATTTACGCAAAAGCAAAGAAAATATTAAAATAAAAAATACCTTCAGTATTCTACTTTTTTTTTTTTAACTAAAAATTTAGAAATAAATACAAAAGATTTTAATCATCTGAAAACATTTTCAGACCGAAAAGAATTAAGAAATAAATAAACTAGACAACCACGGTGTAAACATGGACTCAGAGATACTTGAACGTGCGCGTTTTAATCGAATTCCAAGTGTCAGATTTCCATTGGCAGGGTGTACTGAATTTTTATCTTCCAGCCTCTGGAACCTTCCTTGTGAAAAAGGAAAAACCCTAAAATTTAAAGCTGCATTTTCGGCGTAAGTTCTAGCATTTTCCACACTAAACCACTTCTTCTATATAAGTAAAACTCTCCACTATTCTTCCTCCAGTTAACACGACTTGTCGTTTTGACGCTACAAAACCGTTTAAATTAGAAGCTTTTGCCGGTGTGGTGGAATCATAGGCATAGCAAAGCAATAAATGGCAAACGAATTGGCGTTGGATTTGGAAGAGTTAAAACAGCTTCAGAGCATCGCTAAGAGGCCTAGAGTCGTCTCCTTTATCAATTCTGAGATTTGCAACTTGGAGAAGGTTTGTTTTTCATATATATAGTTATCTCATTTCTATGTGATTTATTTTCAGTTGTAGCTAATGATTGAATGAAAATTGTTGAATTATTAGAAATCTTTTTATGCTAGGTTAATTTTTGTTCCCATTTTGCTGAACATATAAATGTTTCGGAAATTATATTAAATCAAAGAAAAAGACTCAACTTTTAGAATTTCTGTTGATTAATCGAATGAAAAGAGGGAAAATCTAAATTTGGTACTGTTTGAAATGAAATTAAGTTTCTAATATTGGAGCTTGGTTTAAGTGGTCCACTGGGGGAAGCTATGGCCTTGGAATTTTGATTGAGAGTTATTTTTGGTGTACATGTTGTGGATATTCACTGTATATGAGTAGTACGTTAAGTTGGGATTGCGTTTTCCAATCAAAATGTAGGAAAGTTGAAATGCATATTTGCATCTAACCATTTATTTAATGATTCTCTCTTTTTGTAGTTGTCAAAAGAGACTGCTGGTGCACCTGTTTCAATAGCACCAACTCCAATTCCTACACCAGCTAAAGTGCCTTACACTCCAGCAATAAGTTATGTTACACTTGCATCATTCAGCTGGGATCAGGATAATGACAAAGTCAAGGTATGACAGTTATTGTCTAAAAGATTTTACAGGAAGCTACATGATGACATAAATGTGGATGTAATGAGACAGATTATCTTGTTTTTGCTTTTGAAAACAAAATCGAAAATGAAATTTAGTTGTTTTTTATTCCACTTGTAGATATATATCTCCCTAGAGGGAGTGGAGCAGGAAAAAATGGAAACAGATATCAAGCAGATGTCGTTTGATATCAAATTCCATGATGTCCAAGGCAAGAACTACCGGTTAACCATTCCCAAGTTGAACAAGGAGATTGTTCCTGAGAAATGCAAGGTGGTAGTTAAACCCACGAGGGTAATCATCACGCTAATCAAAGCTTCGAAGGGGAACTGGTTGGACTTGCATTTCAAAGAGGACAAGGTAATCATATACAGTAGGAGACATTGAGGTAGATTAAATGTTTCAGTAGAGGAATTCAATCAACTAATTCTGTGTTTTGGTTTTGGCTTCTGGTACTTACAGCTGAAGCCAAATCTGGATAAGGAGCGAGACCCAATGGCTGGAATTATGGATTTGATGAAGGTAAGCCTACTCCAAAGATCGCTGCATGTTCATTTTAAGGCATATGCGTACATTGAGATTTGTGCATTTGGTTGTATATGGCTGTATCCTCATTTATGATAAAATATATATATTTTTTAATTTGGTAAACATTCTCATCAAATTGCAGAATATGTACGAGGAAGGAGATGATGAAATGAAGCAAACAATTGCTAAAGCTTGGACTGATGCAAGATCTGGCAAAGCAGCTGACCCTCTGAAGGGATATCGTTAAGTAATTGAAGAATTGGATATGGTTTTGTGAAGATTTTCTTGCTTTTCATCTTGACACTACTCATTGCTGTCTTTAGTTCAAGTTGTAAGAAACTTGTCGTTGACTAGTTTTCAGTTGTTAAAAACAACAATTATCGAAGATTGTCTCCTCTCCTTGTTCATCATAATTATTCAGCAAAATTGTTGCCAAATGGTTATACCGGACAGACTCAATGCAACCACATTGGAGCCCGCCTTTTTGAATAACCTGTCATCTTGTCTGAAAATACGATCAAGAATCCTAATTTGAGGTGCTTAAATGCTGAGGCCAGGGAAAGCCTCGGTTACCTGTAGCTTGTGTAATCTGAATCATCTTTTATTATAAAGTTCTCCGAGGTTGAACAGGAATCCTTCAAATTTTTTCATAGCCTTCTTACTGATTTAGAGAGAACCTTTAGGTTTTGGTAGACCCCTACTTTTCTGATGGTTACATGTTGATACCCATTTTCAAATAAAAGGTTAATATTTTAAAAAAAGTTATAATTTTTTAAAAAGTTAATAAAAGGTTGATATATTTTAAAAAAGTTAATAAATTAAAATATGTTATAATAATTTTTATAAAAGAGAAAAAATAAAAAAGAAATACAAAGTAAAAATTTATATTTTGTGATAATAATTATTATTATTTATTTTATATATTTTAATATTAAGTAATTTAAAAATTTGATATTAATTTTGATTCTAAATTTTTATAATCTAAATAATTTTTATAGGAATTAGATTTTGATTTTATATTGAATTAAACATGAGAAATAAATAATCATTTCGATTTCGATTACGGAGTTAAAACATAAACGGATCCTTAGATAAAAGATAAATCTCATAAATAAATTAGGTAGACAAAAATAATTTAACATTTAAATAAAAAGATATTTCTTATCAAATGATTTAAATAAAAATTAAATTGTAAAATTCTTTTTATAAATTAATTATAAAAATAAATATATTAACTGTGATATTTATGGTAAATTAATATTAAATATTTTAAGCGTAAATCTTTATTTTCTTAATTAAATTAAAATCATATTTCCTTAAATAAATCTTGTAATTTATTACTAATTAGCAAATTTAAGTTATTTTTATAATAAATTATAATATAAATAATCAATATGCTATCTTTTTGTTTTTTTTTTTTAAATTTACAATTTTGGTACCTGGTAGCTCTCCGATCGCCATTTGCCTTCGTCGATAACAACCACAATGATGCGTGGATGTCATCACTCCGTTCAAGGTGATAGCCGTTCGAAGATTTGACATTCTATGCAATTTTCAACAACAGAAGATTCACCGAATTTTCGCATGCGATGGATCTCCATTCCGATCAATAGCAAAGCATATTGTCTACCAAAAAGCGATGAGCTTTTTTGCCGATGAAACCTGTAAAACTTGATAGATCGCCCCTCGTCGATTATTGTTATACCGGCTCAGACACCAAACTCACGAATGCCTCCGTCGCCAAAACAATAAATTTAAATTTTTTTAATTTTCTTTTATGTTATTTATAATTATTTTATTCTATTGTATTTTAAAATCTATTTTATTAATAATATTTTAGAATTATTTAAAAGATAGGAATCATTTTAGTAATTTAATATTTCATAGCTAGAAAGAAATTTGTTTCTCCCGTTTTTAGAAGGAAATCAAGTTATTCAAGTTCAAGGAAAATTAATTGTTGACAAACCATTTTCCCGATTCGATTACTCCAACCGAACACATATCTTTGGATTCGTAAGGGAAACCCCTTTGGATTACTTCAACCGAACATCGGAACACGGCCTTAATGCATAACATCAGCCTACCTTTGATATTAAAAAACATAACATTTAAGACGATTGTTGATTAGGATATGTTTACAGTCCAAGAACCGAAAATAAGAAAAAACATAAATTACATCCTTGCTTACTTTGAACACATAACTCCTGATCTCAAAGAGAAAAAAGAATGATAAGACCGACGATGATGATGATTACAATCTTTTGACTGATATTATTGTTACATCTACGAATTAAATTATCAAAGGGAACCTGTGGTTGGAATACCTTTCATTGGAGTACGTGACTACCATAGTCAGCGTTAAACTTATCATATTTGTGGGCATAGAGATGAGCTGATGGTCTAGTGTTCTTCAACGCAGTCTCGATATCGTCAGATATAATTGGACCAACTTTTGGTAGTTCTGCAAACATAAGATCAATGCTTCAGTATTTATATTGCAGTCATGTAATTCTCAAGCCAAGAATGAAAATATGAGTAACATCTCGTCTAATTGAAGTTAGTCAGGAAGGAAAACAAGTCCAAGTGTATCTAAAAATAATTCTAAAAAGGGGGAAGAAATTTCATTTAATCTGATTTGTTAGGCGGCAAAATAGTGCAGAGTGACAAAGATTTTAACATATTAGACATGCGTGCCCAGCTTCCCTTGCCTATTTTTCAAATTTATTAGATGCAGTAACTTGATTGTCAAGTGTAGGAGTGCCAAGAATCTTTAAATTATTTCCTCTTGAAACTACATTTAGTTGATCTATATATGCTGTTAAGGCAGATAAGTTTTCTTGATATATTTTCCGGCAGCAGGAATTGGGTGTACAATCATATTCATCCAACTCATCATCCAGTTATTGGTATATTATAAAATTCAAAGAGCATAATTTTAGATTTGAGGTCATACCATCCTCAGGTACCACATCCTGTCTTTCTTCAAGGAGTACCATTAGTCGTCTCAAGGGTTGCATTGCTGCCTCTTTGCAGAGTAACCGGATATCTGAACCCGAATAACCTTCAGTCCTTTCCACTAATAAATCATAAGGAAGGTTCTCTTCACCAGACAGTGATGGCAGGAGTTCTTCAAACATGGCTCTTCTCGCCTCTGGTTCTGGCAAAGGTACAAGAATCTTATTATGGTCAAGGAATCATTTATCAGCCTTTCACACATAAGCAAACATTTTAGACCAGACTAGTATGATTTCCATTAGGAGTAGCAGTCTTCCTCGATCTTAAATGCCAGAATTGTTTAAATTGACATCCAAACGATAATATGTATGCCTAATCATTTTAGTTTATTTATAGAATGCAATATGAATTCATCTAGCTTAATTCAACTTGTATTAATCTATTAAAAGGATACTCGTTTCTCAAGACGTCGAAGCATGGCTGCATCTAATTCCCAGGGGAGATTTGTTGCCGCCAAAACAAATACAAGTTCATCTGTCCGCGTCAAACCATCCATCTGCAATCTATCCAAGTCAATAATTTAAAAAGGAAAAGTTGAAATCTTAAAAAAGTTCCATTTTACGTAATTCTCATTGGTAGACCACGTAGCAAGTCTATTGTCAATATTCCAATTTTATAGTACCAACTATGTTAACCTAAGAAAAATTTTAACATACAAAACAATGACATTTACATGGATGCAGCTTCAGGGAATGATAATATCTGGACAAACTGACTACAGCTGAGATCTTGTTGCTTGGAACAGACATGCATGCTGTTTTAATACAATAATTAATATATGTTACCCGTGCTTGTAGACGGTGATTTTAATTTTAAGAAGTTGGATAGAGTTGACTAATTAGTATAAGCACTTTTTACTGGAAATGTGCAGACCAGAAGTACATTTATTAGTAGGTTTTAAGAACATAAACCTTGTAATCATAAAAACAAATTAACATAATACGAGATTTTAAAAACTCTACTTCTAGTAGTGTTAATCGTGAGAACATCATCTATCTACTAAACATATATTGATCTTCAAAGTTTCAATTAGTTTCACATTCTCTTTACACTTGCATGCACACATGCAAGCTCACACCAACATACATAAGCATCCATTTATGTATATGCAAATGAATGCACATAAACCAAAAATAATAAAAATACCTGTATCAGCAGTTCAGTTTTCAAACGCCTACTTGCTTCATGCTCACTGCTTCCTTCACCACGTTGACTGATTATTGCATCAAGTTCATCCAGAAAAATAGTTGAAGGAGCATGGTGCCTAGCAAGCTCAAATAATACCTTAATTAACTTTTCTGAATCACCTGAAATTCAATATAACAACATAACTTAGATAATGCTTGCCATGTAACCTGGTAACATATTGTTTAAAATTACAAGCTCCCATGCACCAAAATATGGGACTTTCTATCCATTTGGAATGCCTTTAAAAGCTGGCATTTGAACTTCTAAAACTTCATGATTTGATTAATCTGGTAAGTACACTTATTATACAGTATGCTAAAACAAAGTAAAAGAGTGTAGAGATCAACAAGATAAAACTCTTTGATGACTTATCACCAATTAGAAACCACCAGCCAATTTAGTTCATATGTTGAGAAACATAAGACCATTTTCTGTTTGATCTTACAGCTTCCTCAGTAAATTTTTGCAAATCAACCTAAACTTTTTTGCATTACAGAAATAAATCTAATACCTAATCCTTTTTCACAGTCTTATTTCTTAAAGGGTCATGTATGTACACACAGACGGACTGAAAGTAATAGACTATTTTCATTCCAAGGTTCAAACATCTAGATACATCGAAACATGATGTTAAGAAAAAATGCTTAACTTTAACATACCACGCCATTTGCTGACAACAGAAGATGCTGAAATATTAAAAAATGTGGTCTTGCACTCTGTTGCAACAGCCTTAGCAAGCATTGTCTGAAACATCATAATGGTGATCCATTTAACTAGTAATAACAACCAAAAACATAAGTAAGAATGAACGACATTAAGACCTAAACACTAATTATCCTCAATGCAAGATCCTTATTGCCTTTACTGGAAAAGATGTGTCCTTCTACACAAAACAGCTGCTTAGGTTTTAGCTAACAGAAGACAAGTCAGGACCACCCAATTCTAGGGCATAGATTTTGATACGCCCATTTCATATAGATGTCAAGTCATTTGGTGGGACAGTGTGTCTTTCCACATGGAGCACAATGGAAAAGCAGATATTTCATGGGATAGAACCTTTAAGACTGGCCATCCCTCCTTCCAGAAAAGCCATACAAAGAAACCCACCAACAGTCAATCAAGTGATTGGTAAATCTTACAGATTATAATGAAGAACATAGTAACTTTCCAAACTTGTTATTCCACCAAAAAGAAGAATGAAAGATATTTACTGACTGTAGATAAATACTCGCTTGTTTATACAAAATTATGCAGTTTGTAATTTTCGGCTTGAAAACAATTTTAAGGAAGCAAGAGAACTTTTATTGTTTAATAGGATTTTAATTAAGAGGAGATATTTTTGGCACCATAAACATCCTTATATATAACCAGGTCACGAAGCAAGAAGACGAAAGTGGACAAAATGATTAGGTCAAAAACAATTTTCATGAGGATAAGTAAGACATACTATGAATAGCAGTTATGTCTAAAATAATGAATGAATAGAAATTTAAAACAATAAGTGAAAAGTAAAATGACTAGAATAATTACTAAAAGTAATGAAAAATCTACATTCACAAACCTTTCCTGTTCCTGGTGGCCCAAAGAGGAGAATACCTTTCCATGGTGATAGGAGGCCAGTAAAGTACCTAGAAGAAGAGAAAAGGATAGCTTATTAGCAAAATATAATTCAGTCTTAAAATTAGACCAAATTCTTTTGAGTTCACGCTCGTATATTAAACAAATTGACAGGTTGAAAGCTCCATGGAAATTCTAACAGTTCTGTCATATAACAGTTTCATATAGCACCAAAGTCGGTGAAAAAAAAAAAAAAAATTCTCATAGGCCTCCACAAAATGTAGAGAATCACCAATGACTGTGTTTTAGTTGTAAACACACAAATAATAGAAGACAGATAGCTCAAAAGTTTCTAAAGAAAAGCTGTACCAGTTATTACCATCAGGTTTGAAGAAATAAAGCCTCCTATACTTTTCAATTAAAAGGGAAAAAGACAAAAAGCTTTTCAAGGAAGATATACTTTATAACTCAACTGTAAACAATGAAGCTCAATAAGCTGCATGTAAAAATCATTCTTGCTGACAGATCAGCGAGTGATGTGCTATAAAATTCAGACAATCTCACACTTAAAAACCAATAATAACTATAAAGAAGAAAAGCAATTGATTAATACATATTTGGATTCCACCAGGGGCATGCCAAATGCATTGAACTCAAAGAAGCAAATTGTTGAGGAGAACAATTAAATCAATAACAAAATATTTCTTATCAAACTGAAATAGGCTTTTGTCTAGTTTTAGGACTATTTTTTCATTGAGGACAAATGGAGTAGGAGATCTAAAATACATTCATAGTAATGAAATAATGCACCTGCATGAGATAAAGCATGACATACTTGGGATATTTTATTGGCATGACAACTGCTTCTTTAAGTAAACGTTTGGCAGTCTCTAACCCCTTGATGCTTTCCCACTTAACATCTGGACTCCCACGAATTATATCCCTGCACAGGATACAAAGTTTAATGGTTTAGACAATATGAAGTTCTAAAGGAATGAGTTATTTAAAAAAAAAAAATCCATACAATTCAGACAACAGGAATAGAATAGATGTAACAGGTAATCCTACCTACATAAACTCTCAGCTAAAACACGAGTTTCAGTTGATTCAAAAGTAGGAAGCAAAGGCTTCTGCCTGAAACAGTAAATACGAATGTCAGCAGGTCGCAAAGGAGTATGCAGTATGAAGAATGCTATTATCAAGAAAAATAAAATGTCGGTATCATATCTTTTAATTGTCAATCTCGACGTAACTCATAAGACAATCAACATTATCCAATTTATTTTATTTAATAACAATTAAGAAATGTAAAATACTTCAGTTCAGCATAATCAAAAAACTAAATAGAGGGCTATCTTACGGTGTCTCATAGGTTCCATTGGAGACATTTCCATTCATGTTCATCGAGCTCCTCCCCTGAAAAACTCAAAACGAAACAAGTCAGCTTTCAAACCACTAGAAATGTCATAGCATCAAGAAATTATAAACCAAATGTAATACCTGGTTCCGGTACTGCTCGTAAATGGCCATGTCGGATGAGTTCTGAACATGCCCATTCCCATTCGATGAACTTCCGTTTGAAACTGGCTTTTCAGTGGTTTGACCATTCTGTGACTCCGTCGGTTTCTTTCTCCCAAACTTGGCATCATAAAACATTTTAAAATCCTATATATAAAAATAATAGCTTAACAGAAATGCATGATGCAAATTTTCTTCCTTAGATTTCATCAGAATTCATTAAAAAAAAAAAAAAAAAAACCAGTAAGAGTCAAAAACTAGTTTGACCGATACACTTAATCAAAATCTATTCTTAAATCAACTTTTCAGTTTTTTCATAAAAAACAAGAACATGCAATGCAAGTAAGAATTTGAGCTTAAGATCGATCCAGAATATCTCAATCAGATATTATCAGCTGAGAAAATAAGAATTTGAGTTTAAATCACATTATTCCGAAAATAACGTAAATCTAAGTAAGCCAAACAGTCATATTTGTATTCAGTTCAGTCGACTGAGGTGCCTCGTTTTCTCCGTTTACAAACACTACGATCTATCCTAACACTTCAAATTCTCACTTTCTCAACAATCAAACAGAGCTATAAACGAAATTAGGAACAAACAAACAGAAAATTGTTCAGGTACCTGAAATGACCAGCGAGTAGTGGAAGGTTCATCGGCCATTGCTTATAGTTCTGAGAGGATGAGGAAAAGAGAGATCTTAAAATGGCTTCTCTCTCCCTCGTTCTCTCACTCTCGGTAGCTAGTTGGTTGCCAAGCCACGGTCTACCCTCTACAGGGGAACGAAATAATAGTAGAAGAAAGCATGTGCTTCTTTTATATAATATAATATAATTTTCAAAAAATTAATAATAATGCTATGACGTTTACTTTCTCACAGATACAAAATTATTGCATATTCATTTTCCATAATTATTATTTCTAAATTAATTTATATTAATTTTTAATTATGTGATATATTTGGAGAAGTATTCATATATGGTTCTCCGTACATGACACACCATATCGCTTAGCTGTCATTTTTTTTTTTACTTCTTTTTTTTTTAAAAAGCAAATACAAGGGAAGACGCGAGATATTTGTTGTGTAATTGAAAGTCACGGCCCAATGAAATTGCGGCTTCGATTTAGAAGTGTATAATACGTGTTACTTTAGCATAGTTACTCTCGTTCATTGATACTTTATGGGAAATTTAAGGAAATAGCCATATAGTTGGGGGGTGTTTTAAAAATAGCCACACCTCCTAAATCCTTACATGAGC
>JANKKB010028707.1:0-16240 GCA_026225775.1 Bursera palmeri | reverse complement strand
TTATCAGTTGATTAAAAAAAGCAAATCTCAGGGGTCTTGTTGATGAAAGTGGTAAACTTGCTTTCTACTTAAAATTAAGTCAAAACACAAGGGTACTATTTGAAATTGTCCCGTTTCAAAATATTATAAAAAATAGGTGTCTTTATGTTACTTTATAATCATTAGGAGTGAACTTGTTATTTGTGCATATATTAGAGAGGTGTTATATATTTATACCGTATAACAGTTAAGTATAACTAATGGAAGTTAAGTTTTGAAGGGTTAGTCTTATTTTTATATTTAGGTGAGATATTGATTGACTTAAAATTTTTTGGAGGTTCGAAAGAATACCCCTATAAAATAGTGACAAGGATCAAATTGACCATAATTCATTTCATTATAGGAAAATACATATTTTTTTTTATAAAGGGATTGTAGGAAAGAACCAAAATAAGGTGTTTGAAAAATTTTGATATTAAGATACTTTATTTGATAATAGATGGTTCAGTAATATTGAATAAATAGTATAGATCTTAGACATCGTTCAACAAATAAAGTCTAATATGTCTCATAAATAATGCCGAATGATCATGATATCTAAAGTTTTAAAAATTAATAAATTTTTAGTAAAGACTTTTAATTTAGATTAAAATATTAAAAACTATTTTATTTATATGTATAATTTAAAAATTATTTAAACTTAGATGAGCCTTTTTTTAAATAACCATGTTTTAAAAAACTTTAGATAGTATATTACAAATCAATGGAATAACAATTTTGTTAGTTTTTATTTTAGTCAGTACACTTGACAATTCTTTTTGGGGCTTTGAGTTTTCAGTCACTAATGTTTGATTAAAAAAAAAGACCTATCAATATATTAAATTATGATCATAATATCTAATTTTTTTAAAATATGATTATTTTTCAAATCATCTCGTTAATTTCTATTATTTTTCAAATATTCATTTATTTTTATATTTATCTTTAATTATTTTTTAATTGAATAAATATCAACATGGGAAACACCCAATGACTGCTAAAAATTTTATGGTACATTTATTTTAATTTTCATAAAGTATTTTCTGAAAATGCATATTTACTTTATATTTCAAATCAATACTAATCACTGTTATTTAAAAATTCAAAATTATTTAAAACTCCTCATATATCTTTACTTAATTTTGAAAACAAAAACATCAAACTTATAAATAAATAAAAAAACATCCTATTTTCGTAAAAAAAAAAAATGTAAGAACACATATTATAAAAACATGTTAATTTATTATAATATTTTCAAATACAGATCACTCAGAGAAACCCAATATTAACTAGTTTTATCTATTAATATCGTGAGTGAATTATTTTCAATATAATAAATATTTTATATGGCAGTGATTGTTTTAAATTATTGGATGTGTTTAGAAAAACAATTTTTGTTGTTACAGTATAAATGAATTACTTATTCAGCTTCAATGTTTCATATAAAATTTTTTTGTGTCAATTTAGTATCAACGTTAATTTTAGAAATTAGAATTGTTCCTAAAAAAATATATTTTAAAGAGAAATGTATTTCTATTAGAAATTGATAATCACTATTATTTCAAAATACATATTTTTAAGAGAGAAATGATATTTTATCTAGAAATTTAGATTTAAAAAGAAATAAAATATCAAAGATGATTTTCAAATCATCGTACATGTACCCTCCCTCAGGGATGATATTTTCTCTTGTTTTATTGGTGTGATAACCTTTTCACCCAGTAAAACAATTTTTTCTATCCCCTAGTTTAGTATATAGATTTTGCTTTACACATGCGTATAACCAATTTATTGTGTTGTTTTACCCATGCGATGATGTTGTTTCACTGGGAATGACTAGATTACAGTTTTGCTATACCTATATGATGTTAGATCTTGCTAGGTATGACAAATTATTTGATTATTTTTCCTGCTTTGTGTGAGTATTGATATTTCTGCTAGGTATCCCTTGGGTACTAGTTTGGTGTGATTTTTATTTTAAAGATATTGCTATAATTCAATTCTAATTAAGTTACATTCAAATTACCAATGTTGTGAAATTGTATATCAAATACAATTTTAAGAGAATGAGATACAATTAGTAGAGATACAACTTTGTATATCAATATGATTTCGAAATATGATTATCAGTGTAACATTATATAGTTTTATAATTGATCATGTTTTACAATAAGCTATTCAGTTATTCAAATTTATATAGTTTTATATCACTAAATATTTTCAGATAAGCATTATATTTAAACCGTATGTTTTAAAAATTATATCCACTCACTGAGCATGTAGTACTCACCATTTTCCTATTTTTCCTACCATGTCCTAGGTGGCTACAAGAGCATGTGGATAAGTATTTTTGGTGATCTTAAGGTTGTGTCACGTGACATGACATCAAAAATATCTTTTTGTATCTCATGTTTATATAAACATATTTATGTTTTGTAAGCATGTTGTAAACACAGTTTATAGAAAATATACTTATGAATATCGTGTAGTTTATAGAAAATATACTTATGAATATCATGTGGTTTGTCTAGACTGTTATGGAGGGTTTGAGACCTATTAATGTTGACTTAAGTTTCTTTTATGATAGGAATAAGAAATCCCAATAATAATTGAATTATAAATTTTTAAAAGTGTTTTTCTAAGTTGATGTAAAGTGGTAAGTCAAAAAAAAAAGAGAAAACTATGCTAGATTTTTAAAATAATTATACTAGGGACGTGCAGCGAGATAGTAAATAGTAAGATTTGTTTTAGTTATTAGGTTCATAGGAGTGTCTGGATAGTAAGAATGGTGGTAGTTGGGTCGAGTTGTCTAATAAAAAAAATACAGAATATTTAGAATAATAAAACAGGTGCAAATAGTCCTACCTTTAATGAAATTAAAAAAAAAATAAAAGTTTCATCCAAATTCCAGTATCTATATGATAGTTTATGTGACACATATAACTATTTTAAATAATCTAGACATAGAAAACCTAATTTAATAGTTGACTTACCGTTATATTTAATTGTTAATACTGCCCTTGATCATGTAATCTATGTGATTTAATATTGTCTAACTATTTGACATGATTTCACAAACTAGCGTAAAAAATTAAATTCACATGTGATGAATACTAAACTGTGTATTTAATAATATTGAATTCTCATAATTTGGACAGCAAGGCACTGAAACGCGTGCTAGTCTGCGAATGAAATGGATCAGAAGATTAAACGTTTGAATATTGCCCGAAAAATTCGTATTTTACGTCTCCCATTAGCATTCTAATGCTTTCCCCAGCGTCATCTATCCGTAGAAAGGTCGTATGTCGGCAAGCGAAAACAACAAAATTATATATCAAATCAAATTGTTTGAAATAGAGGCCAATCTGGCCGGGGCTCCTCCTCCGTTAACGTATATGAAACTAATAAAAATAGTTGAATTTTTTTTATTAACAATAGTCCATAATTAACTGCCAATCATGTTTCTCCTCTACTTGTCCAGGTTTTTCCACCTAAAAGAGCTTTGGTATTTTGATGAGATGACTTTTCCACCAAGTCCAAGCCTTTCGATGAACTAAAGTTTGACCCTTATCCTGCTTGACATTGTCAGATTTGACCAACATTCCTTGCAAATTACGCCTCGCTTGCTCCAATTCTCTCTATAAACAATCTGGCTAAGCTTATACAGATCTGATATAATATTATGGGCAGCAACTTTTCGTATGTATGCTATCATGATAAGTTTGACAAGCATAACAGTGAATATGAAATTCTGCGTTAGCTTGGAGGCCCGACGGCAATCTTCCATTTCTGTCAATAAACTACTCAAAACTTGGTTCTTTTCCATTGTACTCGTCAGTTTCCTTCTCTTTCCCTCTCATGGAAATGAAGCAGCCAACACCAACAACAGAGTTACAAGCATCGGTGCGATTATCGATAAGAATTCCCGTATTGGGAAACAAGAGGTTACCGCCATGAATATTGCCGTGCGAAACTTCAACAGTAACTCAAAGAATCATAAGCTTTCCCTTCACATCCGGGACCATGGAAGAGATCCCTTCCAAGCTGCTACTGCCAGTTATTTACGCACCCGTCACTTTGTTTTTTCATTTGGACAGATACTTTTATTTATATAATCAACATCAGATTTATTGAGTATATTAATTTATAATTCGTTTTGCATGCAGCCGAGGAGCTGATTAACAAAGAGAAGGTGGAAGTGATTGTTGGCATGGAGACATGGGAGGAAGCAGCTCCAGTTGCTGAAATTGGAAATCGAGCTCAAGTTGCGGTTATTTCATTTGCAGCACCTGCCATAACACCACCATCGATGTCACTTCGGTGGCCTTTCTTGATAAGAATGGCTAGCGATGATTCTGAACAAATGAAATGCATTGCAGCTCTAGCCCAGTCCTATAATTGGAGAAGGGTCATTGCCGTTTACGAAGATAACGCATATGGAGGTGATTCAGGAAAGCTAACTCTTTTATCCGATGCTCTTAAAAACATTGGTTCTGAGATAGAGTATCGCTTGGTTCTTCCACCAATTTTTTCTGTATCTGATCCAGAAGAGATTGTTCAAGGAGAGCTAATAAAGGTACAAGAGCAACAGTCTCGGGTTTTCATTGTACTTCAATCATCTTTACCTATGACTATTCATTTGTTCAGAGAAGCTAATAAGATGGGACTTTTAGGGACAGATTCAGTGTGGATAGTTACAGACAGTATTGCAAACATCCTACACTCCCTTAACTCCTCTGTCATCTCATCTATGAAAGGTACTCTTGGAATGAAACACTACTATTCCAACGAGAGTGATTCTTACGAAGTATTTTCTGGTCAGTTCAAACAAAATTTTATTACTGAATATCCAAACGAAGATTACTTTCAGCCTGGAATTCATGCTTTAAAAGCGCATGAGAGCATAGCAGTCATTACACAGGCGACAGAAAGATTGACTAGTGAGAGCAGTAATCCAAAAATATTGTTACAGAATATATTATCAAGTAATTTTTCCGGTTTAAGTGGCAGAATCCATTTCAATAAAGAAGGTGAGCTATTGAACACAAACATATTTAGGATTGTGAATGTTGTCGGAAAAAATTACGAGGAGCTAGACTACTTCTGGTTGCCAAAACATGGATTCTCGAAGACACTCAACATAGATGATGCTACTTCTGGTGACCGCACAAAAGGTTTGGCTGATCATGTGGTTTGGCCTGGGTGGCCGAAGCTAAAGCGAGTCCCAAAAGGATGGGCAATGCCTACTCATGAAAAGCGGATGAGAATCGGAGTTCCAAATCAAACCTTTTTTGAGAGCTTTGTCAAGAAGGAGTACGGTGGGAATTCAAATGAGAATCAATATTCTGGTTTCTGTATTGATCTCTTTCTTAAGGTGTGGAAACAGTTGGATTATCCCCTTCCATACGAATTTGTGGAGCATGACGGTACCTATGATGAGCTAATTATGGGTGTTTATAACAAGGTAGAGACTTTTATTATCTCATTTCTGGTTTGAAAAGTCTTCTTATTGATGGTCAATGCATGATCAGGAGCATTTACTTGCCGTTTAGATTACATATATTGATAAGATGATTTCTGCATATTTTTTTTAATGAACAAGTTAAGCTTGTAAATATATATTATTGATCTTTTGATGTAATTCATTCTAGCAGACCTTTTTGACCTTTGACTTAGTGCTTTCGACGGAATCCTCGAAAGAGCAGTGAAATTTTAACTAAAACCAAGATTCCTTGTACCGGGTTTGATTTTTTTTTTTTAATTTTTTATTTCTGTCCTTAATATCTACTTTTTTCTGATGGTGTTCCAAATTGGACGGAAGATTTATGACGCTGCGGTTGGCGACGTGACCATTCTACACAACAGAACAGAGTACGTGGAATTCACTCAGCCGTACGCAGGGTCAGGGTTGTCTATGATAGTTCCAGCCAAGCCTGAAGATTCAACGTGGATGTTCATGAAACCTTTCACCTTCGAAATGTGGGCGGTTACTGGTGTCACCTTAATCTACACGATGTTCATAGTTTGGTTCATGGAGCACCAATCAAATTCGGACTTTAGAGGCCCCTGGAAGGATCAAATTAGCACTGCACTTTGGTTCACCTTTTCTACCATCTTCTATTCTCACAGTGAGTATCTCTCACAAAATTACCAATACCACTATATTATGCCACGCAAAAACCAACCATAAAAAGTGAACTGGATAAAATTGCAGCAAAATATAGTCATTTAAGAGAATGCATATGGATTTGGAGGTGAAGTAATATCTTGTACTTGGTACTTCTAAATTACCATAATTTTTATTTTCTTGCAGAGGAGAGAATTAATAGCAACTTTACTCGAGTGGTGGTCATATCGTGGCTATTTTTTGTGTTTGTCTTGACCTCAAGCTATACAGCTAGTCTGTCTTCACTGCTAACTGTCCGACGACTGGAGCCGACTATTACAGATATCGAGTTACTAAAGAGTAACAACTTAAAGGTCGGTTGCATTAACGATTCTTTCGTACGGAGTTACCTGAACAATGTGCTCGGGATCAAACCAGAAAATATTACGGCCTTTGACAACATAGAATCCAATTATGTTAAAGAATTTGAAAGCGGCAACATATCTGCCCTGTTTCTTGAACGTCCATATGAGAGACTTTTCCTCAACAAGTACTGCAAGAGTTACACAACCACCCGCACCAGTAATAATTACAGATTTGGAGGCTTTGGCTTTGTAAGTAATTTTACGCTTACATTTTATATCCCTTATAGTTCTTTGTCATAAAATCATATACTTCGTGCACTCTTTCATACACCTACTATATATATTTCATGTTTCTTAATCCTTCCATGGATAAATTTGGCCGTTTGTATTAATGGTGTTGGAAGCTAGAAAGCTGTAAACTAATTGTCCTCTGCATGCAGGCATTTCAAAAAGGGTCTCCTATAGCCCTTGACTTTTCAAGAGCCATTCTGAAGCTATCAGAGCAGGGAGAGCTGAGAAAACTCGAAAAATATTGGTTTGCTCCGTCACCTGATTGTTCAACAGATGAAACTAATATTAGACCCGAACTCCTTACCCTCCACAGCTTCTGGGGTCTCTACCTTGTATATGGTACCACTTCCACAATTTGTTTCCTACTATTCATTAGTCGCTTATTAAATAAGCATTTTGGGAAGGATCAAGAAACTGACAGAGGTCATACAACTCCAAATAACGAGGGTGTCTGGAAGATGGCGGGTCAACTTGCAAGATCCTTTCATAATGGAATTGCAAACATAACCATCAGTCCAAGAAGAGCTCCAGGTTTTGTTCCAGCACCAAATTCTGAAGAATCAGAGAAGCTTCAGGTTTCTTTACCAGTGGAGAGTCTTAGCTATGCAAGGAATAACACTCTACCTGTTCGATCAACTAATAAAGTTCTTTCACATAGATATACCCGCTAAAAATTAGACAATCGTATTAGCTTCCAGTGTAAATAAGAAGAAAAATTTTTAGAAGTAAAAACATTTGATACTTTTATCCTGTAAATGAAACCCAAAGCAATAAATTCGTTAGTGCTGTGAAACATTAATTTGCTGAAATTCAGTGATAAGATCAGTGTAACCGCAAGTGTTGTAATTCTTTTCTTTGGTGATTGCTTAATTTATGATTCTTTATACCACGTACACCCCCTTGTATGGTTATAAGTATTATTTGTTATTATAATTACTTTCAGGTGGGGTTTGCACCCAATTTTATTTATTTATTTATTTTTTTTATCAACACACCTATTTTTGTGTTAAATTTTTTAATATAATTATGTTTCGCTCTCTACACCACCTCTTATTAATCTCTTTTTTTATTTTTTTTTTAATCTAGTTGTGAGTCAATTCTTAATATAGTAAATAAATTCGCGAATAGTACTCTGAAGAATGCATAAACTGATCGACAAACGAAAAGAACATTTCATTGGTTTTTTTAAAAAGGTTTGGCCTAGAGATAAGTGGTTTCCCTGATTAATCCCCATTAAAATTTAAAAATTACGTAACCTCTTCTAGACTTTATGAACTTATTTTGGTTTCATAAATGAGAAAAAACTTATCAACTGCTCTTCAATAAAGTAGATTTCTTTTCTAATTAAATCAGGAGGTAAGCGGGAAAAATACATAAACGCCTCCAAGATTTGGTCAAACGACCACCCTGTTGTTCGAATAGTAAAACACAATTCTCACTACTTCCGTTAAAAAAACAATAATTATTATTTGAGGGTTTAATAGACATTTGAATAATTAAATAATAAGATATTTATTAAAAATTAATAAATTTACCCTTGTAGAGCCAAACTATTAATTTTGCATTTGAGAAAAAAGTGATCACCATGAATGTTCACTTATGTTTACAGAAAAAGCAGCAATGAGTGGAGCGCAAAGCAGGTGGCTGGAGACTTAGAAGCTTCTGCTGATACCTCCTACGACCTCCGGAGGAAGTTGGTCCAGACATCTCTTTCTGCTGACTCTTCTGGTGGAGTTCAGTCCTCTGTCTCCCTCATCACCCCTTCATCAGTTGTTTTCCAGGTCTTACACGATTCCAATCTCTTTCAATTTTTTTTGTTTTATCAACTTTCATGTGATATTTTATGCAATCCCAATATGGGTTTATTTGATTTGTTGTGGATTCTTACTCATGCTGGTTCGGCCTGGTCGAAATGAATATTGGGTTCTATTTGTTTAGGCTTTAAGCAAGGTAGAGTGAGATCTATGTTATAGATTGGATTCCTTGTTTGCTTCTTAACTGTTTTGTTTCATAAGCTTCTATTCTTCCTTCTTTCCAATTTCCATAACCTAACATATATGTATGGAAAGGGTTTGGATCTTTTAACGTAGAGTTTGACTTAAAAACTTAGACTTGATTTTTCAATCATTCATTTAACTAGGAATTTATTACATTAAATGTGTGTGTGTGTGTGTGTTTTTTTTTTTTCTTTTCTCCTTTTTAAGGTATGGAACATATTGGTTACAAATTATTCCTTTGCCATTGGTGCCATCATTTCCTGTTTACAGGTGGTTTGTTGGCGCTGTTAGCGGTGGAGCTTTCATTCGTAGTGGAGCTGCCGCAGCTCCTTCAGGAGGTGCTGTAGCTGCTGCTGAGGCCCCTCCTGCAGAGGAGAAGAAGGACGAGGAGGAGGAGAGTGAAGACGACATGGGATTCTCACTTTCTGATTAGGTTTCAGCGGCCTTTTAATAATCTGTTTTCTGTTGAGGACTTGTGTCTTGCAATCTGGGTAGACTGTTAGTAGAGTTTTTTGAGTTAGTGAAAATGATACTCTCCTATAAACCTTTGTTGGAAATTATGTGGTTTTCGTCAATCATTATCTATATATTATTAATCAAAACTGAAATTTTTATTTTTAATAAATATCTTATTATTTAATTGTGTAAATGTCTGTATTACCCTTAAATCGTTAATTTTTGTTTAACGGAAGTGTGAAATTGGGGACTGTATGTTACTATCCGAACAACGGGGGTGATGGTGGAGTTAGACTAAAACTTGGGGGTGCCTGCATTTTCCCCGGGGGTACAAAACAAGTAAATCAATCAGGGGTTGGCAATGCAACTTATTCTAAATTAATCGAATAATATTTTAGTTTTATAGTAATTATTTCTTTCCTTTTAGATCTTTTCTAATTCTTGTATGTATATAATTGAAAGTAAAGAAGATAAGATATAATATCCACCAACACATTCTAATAATTGAAATCGATTTGATAAAATTACCAATCAGAAATGTAAATATTCTACTGCTAATTGATCATCTGTGGTAATCCTATAAATGGCTAAGCATAAAGCATTGCTTCGCTGCCACGTACCGTGTCTCACCTCTTTTGTATCCTTTAGAAACTTATAATCTTCAGTCTCCACCGTGTTTCTACTTTCTGTGCATTGGTTGACTGACCGACCCCATTTGTACATTGATCTGGCCAAAGTCTGTACTATCGTTTCTTCTAGACGACATAACTGAGTTGAAGAAATTCTTTTGAATTTTAACCCCTTATAAGTTGAATAAAATTTAAATAAATAAACAAAACGGAAGTTTGACCTCTTCCATGTCGACCTAGTCAGGCTGATAGTATCATTCAAACGAATTGTACATAGCCCCAGAGAAGTCTTTGTCTCTCTCGGTAAAGTCCTAGAAGGCAGTGCAATTGCCAGTCCCTATATGAATGCCTACCGACGAAGACAAAAAATATGCACAGTACAATATAATGAACCTGAATTTTCGCTAGCCATAATGTCGAACCATCAGCATTTGCCTCGCATTCCCATCAATAGCACAGTTCCTAAATTCTCTTTCCTTGTGTTCATTATCTTCCTTCTCTTCCTCTTCCAAGGAGCTGAAACAGCCAACAAAAATGAAAACAATATCATAAACATTGGTGCAATCATTGACAAAAATTCCCGTATAGGAAAAGAAGAGATAACAGCCATGAAAATTGCGGTGCAAAACTTTAACAGTAAATCAAGAAAGCACAAGCTCTCCTTTCAAATCCGCGACCATGGAAGAGGCCCTTTCCAAGCTGCCATGGCTGGTTTATATACATGCCCTTCACTTATTGTTTTTTCCACTCATGTACTTGTACTAAATTAGCTAACAATCTTGGAAGTAGGGTTGCTAGTACTAACAGAGAATGATTTTTTTTCTTTTTGGGTGGCAGCCGAGGAGCTGATTAAGAAGGAGAAGGTGAAAGTGATTGTTGGCATGGAGACATGGGAAGAAGCAGCTATAGTTGCTGATATTGGAAGCCAATCTGAAGTTCCTGTTATTTCATTTGCAGCACCAGCCATAACACCACCATCAATGTCACTCCGGTGGCCTTTCTTGATAAGAATGGCTAGCAATCTTTCTGGGCAAATGAGTTGCATTGCAGCACTAGCTCAAAACTACAATTGGAGAAGGGTTGTTGTCATATATGAAGAGAATGCATATGGAGGTGATTCAGGTAAGTTAACTCTTTTATCCGATGCTCTTAAAAACGTTGGTTCTGAGATAGAGTATCGCTTGGTTCTTCCACCAATTTCTTCTGTGTCTAATCCAGAAGATATTGTTCAAGATGAGCTAGGAAAGGTAAAAGAGAAACAATCTCGGGTTTTCATTGTACTTCAATCATCATCATTACCAATGATTATTCATTTGTTCAGAGAAGCTAAAAAGATGGGACTTCTGGGGGTAGAGTCTGCGTGGATAGTCACAGACACAACCGCAAATCTCCTAGATTCTCTTAACACCTCTGCTATCTCCTTTATGGAAGGTACTCTAGGAATAAAAAATTACTATTTAGAAAATAGTAGTTCCTACCTAACGTTTGCTGCTCAGTTCCGGCGAAATTTCTTTGCTGAATATCCAGAGGAAGTTAACTTTCAGCCAGGAATTTATGCTCTAAGAGCATATGATAGCATTAGATCCATTACAAAGGTGATAGAAAATTTGAATAGTGATAGTTCTGATCCAAAATTACTGTTAGGAAATATATTATCCAGTAACTTCTCCGGTTTAAGTGGAAGAATTCATTTTGATAGAGAAGGTGAGCTGTTGAGTACTGACATATTTAGGATTGTGAACGTTTTTGGAAGAAACTACAAGGAACTAGACTATTGGTTGCCAAGGTGTGGATTCTCGAAGACACTCAGCACAGGTGGTGTTGGAGATAAAAACTGCAGTGATGTTGGCAGTCGCGCCGAAGTTTTGACTGATCCGGTGATTTGGCCTGCTGGAAACCAAAAGCGAGTCACAAAAGGATGGGCAGTGCCCTCTCACGAGATGAGAATAGGAGTTCCAAATAAAACTTTTTTTGGGAAGTTTGTGAAGGTTGATCAGTCCTCTGGGAATTCAAATAAAACGGAATATTCGGGTTTCTGTATAGCTCTCTTCGATTTGGTGCGAAAACAGTTGAATTATGATCTACCATACAAATTTGTGCCGCACTATGGCTCTTATGATGATCTGATTCATGGTGTCTATAACAAGGTAATGACTTCAATATCTTTAGTTTAATGTCTTGTAATCAATGGTTCAAGAAACTATGCATTACTCGGTTATGATTAATTATCTTGAGTCTACTCATTGATGTTCCATAACTTTTTCAGCATGTACCTGAATACCAACCATTAAAATGTGCATTTCTGATCCAATTTTTATTGTGCATATATATGACATTTAATCTGTGGGGTTGTTTTTGAGAAAATTTTCCGGTCAATAAGTATGAGATCTCTATGATTTATGACGGTAGTTCCTCGTTATAGTTGTCTAATAGTTCTCAGGTCTTGGTCTCTCTCAAATTTATCTCAACCTTCTCATTACTAACTAAAACTTTCAAAGAAATTTCTTCTGTTAGGAATCAATGAGCTTGACTGGGTCGAGCTTTTAACATTATACTATGACTGAAAACAATCAGGACCCAGATTCTGTTTTGTACTTTTTTTTTTCAGTATATTATAATTTCTGATCAAAATTGCTTGATTATCTTGTGGTCCAAATTCAATTGAAGACTTACGATGCTGCCGTTGGCGACATGACCATTCTAGACAATAGAACGGATTTCGTGGAATTCACACAGCCGTATGCAGAGTCAGGGTTGTCGATGATAGTTGCGGCTAAGTCTGACGAGTCAACGTGGATGTTCATCAAGCCTTTTACATGGGAAATGTGGGTGATGACTGTTGCAACCTTCGTCTACACAATGTTTATAGTTTGGTTCTTGGAGCACCAATTCAATCCGGATTTTAGAGGCACATGGAAGGATCAGATTTGCAATGCACTGTGGTTTACGTTCTCTTCTATCTTCTTTGCTCACAGTAAGTAAAAGCTGCCTTCAAAAACAACTACTACGTCTGACACGTTATTGAATGCTTTTCAAATTCAATATTAATTAAATTTAAATTTAATATCGATGTATATTCTTTAAATATATAAATTAAAATATGATTTTTAAAATACAATATCAACAACGAATCTTTTAAATAAAAAAATCAAACTTTAAATATTAAATTCTTTTTAAAACAAAAACACAGACTACACCCTTATCTTCTTAAAATAGAGATTTTCTGGTTGTGTATGTTAGGACATTTATTTTTTGGGTTCTTGCACACAAAAGTCTGTCTTTTTTATGCCTGTGGACCCACGATGTTCCTAGATCACAAAAATCAATTCAAAGCGATTTCCCTACCCCAT
Organism: Bursera palmeri; assembly: GCA_026225775.1. Classification (NCBI taxonomy): domain Eukaryota; kingdom Viridiplantae; phylum Streptophyta; class Magnoliopsida; order Sapindales; family Burseraceae; genus Bursera; species Bursera palmeri. The sequence continues at coordinate 3,028 of JANKKB010028707.1, read as the reverse complement.
TGCCTGCCTATGGAAGATAGAGACATGTCAATAGGCGTGCTTAGCTGCCTCTCATTCATCAAGGTAAATTTGTTTTCTAGTCCTCCAAGCTGCAGCAGACTGGTGGGTTTGTGCCAGAGTCAAAACTTAGCTATAGGTTAACGTACAACAGTAGTTTACCCATAATATTTCTAATTTATCAATTGTGAGCGTGCAACCGTCATTAATTGGCGCAGTGGCACGCATTCTGCATCCCAGTTCAAATTTGTCACAAATCAAACAAAAGTAATAGCAGAAAATGGAAGTGATGAAAGGCTCTTCTCTGCACAGTACACTAGCTAGCCCAATAAGATATATACTAGAGGTCGCCCCTGCTTCACTTCTTATTATTATCTACTCATCTAGATTTATGATGACTAACTGGATCCAAGTACATGGCCTAGAGTCTAAACAAACATCGTAATTCGGAATTAGTTTAAGAGAATGCCCACAAATAAGGAATTGAAGAAAATGCTTTCATTTTATTGGCAAAAACCTTCCCACAAGTCCATGTTTTTTAACTTTTGCAGGAGAGAAGATTCATAGCAATTTCACTCGAGTTGTGTTCGTTGTATGGCTCTTTGTTGTGTTTATCTTGACCTCAAGCTACACTGCCAGTCTGTCTTCGCTACTCACTGTCCGACAACTGAAACCCAATGTTACAGATATCCAGTCTCTAAAGCGTAGCAACTTAAATGTTGGCTGTGACAACGATTCATTTGTAAGGAATTACCTGACGAATGTGCTTCGCTTCGACTCAGAGAAAATTATCACCTTTGAGAATGAAGAATCGAAATATATAGAAAATCTTGAAAGCAAAAAAATAGCTGCCCTATTTCTTGAACTTCCTTATGAGAAAGTTTTCCTCGACAAGTACTGCAAGAGTTACACAACTTCCACCACTTTCAGATTTGGAGGTTTCGGCTTTGTAAGTTATGCTACATCTCAGTATTTTATTTGTGATTTTCAAGTATTTTCCTTCAATACTATTAGTGATATAATTGAAAATCTAATATTTTCCCGCACCTGCAGGCATTTCAAAAAGGTTCTCCTCTAGCTCATGACGTTTCTAAAGCCATTTTAAACCTTTCAGAGTCCGGAAAGCTAAAAGAATTGCAAGAACATTGGTTTGTCCCCTCACATGAGTGTTCAGCCGATGAAAGAACAATTAATACACCCGAAAATTTGACCCTCCGCAGCTTCTGGGGTCTCTACCTTGTGTATGGTGCCATTTCCATCATTTGTTCTATAATTTTTGTAACTCGCTTACTGAATAATTTTCGGTGTCACCGAGCAATATATGAAGGTAATATAAACCAGGGTGTCTGGGACACGGTAATTAGTCTGGCGAAGTATTTTCATAACGGAAAAGAAACTCAAACTCCAGGAAAAGCTCCAGATAATTTTGTTCAAGCGCAGGATGCAGTTGAAAGGAGCACCTCATCGAGATTGGATTATCCGAGTCCTTCTGACACTCCAGAGAATTTTCAGGTTTCCTCTCCAGATGATCAAAATGAAATCGTATAAACTCATTGTCATAACTAAGAAGCAAATGACGAGAGATGGGGTTATTGTGTATAACCATTTAGAAGAAACGATACAAATAAAGATTTATTCTTTTATTCTCCAGCTTGACAGTTTCAGAGCTGGTCTAATTGTTCGCCAACTTTTTCTTCCTTTTCCCACTTATAGTATGACAGCAATCGTATAATACATCCCCAATCGCCGTCGGAATAATAAATTCGAGAGCTCAGCTCAATAAATATGCTGTCAGTGAAGAGTGCTTGCTCAATCTGACGCTAGTTAAGGGGCTAGTGTATCAGTAAATCAAATATTTGACAAATGGCAAACTTAGGATTTCATAAATTAATCGTGTCCCTCCTTCACCATCAATCATCTATCAGCGATTAATTGAAGTTCTACGTCGCTTTCCCTTTTTAATTCGGGTTTTGATTCTTCCTTTTATTAATTGTTCTCAAAATTCAAGCCAATAAGAATTGAGATGAGTTTTTCAATGATTTTTTTTTTTCACATTCACACATTAAAAAGACATTCGTCTTTCAGTAACTACACAGTTGATGCTTCATAAGCATGTTTGTGACCCTTTTTAATTCAGTTTCTGAACTTCTTATATTGTACAGATGTTCATAAAATTTCAATAAGTATTAGTTGAGTTAATAATATACTTTTTATTATCAAATTTTAATTAAAGTTTTGTTGACGTTTCAACATAATAATTAGAGTAAATTATCCTTAACCCAAATTCAAGCAACACTTAATTTTATGGCTTGATTCATTGATGAGAGATATTTGTATCTATTCCGTTCCTTGAATTATCACTAACCTAGATAAACTAGGCCTGAGGTAAGATCCTCGTGGCACGCCTCATCAAATCAAGGACAAGCTACTGCGGTATTAACATTAATTTCTTCCCTAGAAAACCTGCAGGAAAATGAACAATTCACAAGTCATTATAATCAGAAGATAATTAGACTATGAATAGTTATGGGGATGATAGTCAAATATTTGATTCTGATCCCTTTCAAATCAGCCCTTCCTAAGAAATAACCATGCGCGTTCATATGTCATATTCAAGGACAAGCTACTGCCATATTAACATTAATTATATATTTCTTCCCTAGAAGACCGTCAAGAAAATGAGCAATTCACAAGTCATTATAATCACATGATAATTAGACTATGAATAGTTATGGGGATGATAGTCAAATATTTGATTCTGATCCCATTCAAACCAGCCCTTCCTATAGCTATGAAATAACCATGCATGTTCATATGTCATATCCAAGAAACTAGTCGTAATATCATATTTCTTTGTAAATTATAAGTTCCACAAGTGAATGAAAAATGCAATAATATTCGCCATGATGAAGCTACCCAAATTGTTTTATGCTATCAATTCTGGTAATACAGTCCTACGAACTAGCCTCCTTGTCCAGGTACTCATCAACAATTTTATCATCCTCTGCTATGGAGTTCAAGCTGCTTGCTA
>JANKKB010028706.1:0-16240 GCA_026225775.1 Bursera palmeri | reverse complement strand
TGCACTCATAATTTGAGAAAGTGTCCAACATAAAAGTTGTATATAATTGTCTTAGCTTTCTAGATCAGCTTGAATCACGACATTTGGAGTTCTGGTTAGGTAGCAGTGGTCCCATAAGTCCACATAGGTTAGGTTGAATGTCTTAAATTCTGGGTTATGTTGTAACCCAATTTTGACCTATTAAACATTGGATTTGGGCTCTAAGTTATTCTTCAAGTTTGTGGAGAAATCCATTAGCTTTCTATTAATATAAGATGCAGACCAAATGGGCTTCTGGATTGAAAGTTATACTCATTTTACTTAGCCTGCATCAAAGTAACCAAAAAATGAAAATTTACAACAATAATTCTTTTAAGCACAAATCAAAGTAAATACTTAAATTAATAGTACTTAAAGTGTAAAAATGATATTTAAACTCATAATAAATGTATACTTTTAAGTGCTTATCAACTCACTCTACCCAAACATATCCATGACTATCCGAGATCCTCTATGTGAGCTCCGGATCATCTCCGCTAGACTCCTGATCTCAGGTACCTATAGAGAAAGGGCAACACAGCCCAGTAGGAATTTCTAACACTATACAGTTCTGTAACATTTTAAATAATATGCATGCATCACACTATCACACATAACACAACACGTTGTCTCTTAAACCCACGTACTTCCAATTTCCGTCACTCTACATTTAACCTCTTTACCACTACAACCGTCTCCTCACCCGTAATGCGTTCACACATCTCAATCATCGACCTAAAGCTCTCCATAGAGCTTGTCTCTCAAACCAATTCACCAGAGTACCTGACTCTAATAACACACGCGGGCACACTAAGGCCTGACACTGTATATGCTTGTCACCAGTGAATCCCCTTAAGTCCCTCATTATCACGTACGATATATTAAAGCCTGACACTGTATATGTCTATCACAATGAATCCCCTTAAGTCCACGGGCACAACTAAAGCTTAACATTGTATACGTCTATCACAGTGAATCCCTTTAGGTCCCTCAATACATATACAGGCACAACTAAGGCCTGACATTGTACATAACTGTCACAGTGAATCCCCTTAGGTCCCTGACCAACATAAGCCTACTAAGGCTACCTATAATAAACTACGTGTTTCCCCTTGGGTCCCACGATCACCGTGGGCCCATCCTAGGCCTAACACCTCAAACCGTATCACATGACTCTCCCCTTAGATCCCGGATCAACTCGGGCCCATCTAAGATCAAATATAACAACCGATCTATCCTGTATCATAGCAGGATAATAGATCCCTCTCAACATTCATGAGTCTCCTCAGACTCTCGTCCACCAACTATACCCTCAAGGGGCTATCTATCGGATTACCGCGTACAGAGCAGGTCAATTCGTATTTCACCTGGATCACCGCGCACTGGCTAGGCTATCCAGAGATTCATTGGGATCCTGTACACATGGCACGATAATCCCTATCATGTCAGAATCCTACACACACGGCATGGTACGGTAATCCCTAACATACCGGGATCCTACACACATGACAAAGCTATACCGATCATACTGGGATCCTGCACACACGGCATGGCAATCCCTATCCCAATCCAATATCTCTCCCTCAGATTTTTCGTACACTCGACTAGGCCAATCTGGGGTCCACTCGTACAATTCATACACTCGTCAAACCTCACGTGTACGTCCATCATCGTGCATACTTACTTCAGTTCGTAGTCCTCCTAACGATCATACTATCACATGCCTATTATCCGTATCAGGCTCACCCCGGTTACCCTACCATACTAATACCATTCAGTCCCGTGACCGTTCACTAATTACCAGTAGCCTGTACGGTCTCACTCATGTACAGCTCAGTCGTATCTCATCCATCACTTCACGTATGTGTCCTCACGTAGCTTATGTATCCTATTATTCTATCCGTTCCGTAACTTACAGATACACGCGTATCACTTGCGTATTGCTCATTTCATATCGTACCACCTCTCGCGTCACACCCGTACCCTAGTTATATCCTCATGTACCATCTCACATGATACTCGTAATCTATAGTTCGATCAGTATTCGTATTTCGGTGACACAACCATATGTGTCCATCTGATTTTCTGACTAATTGCTTATTTTCGTAAAATTGTATACACATTTGTAACATCCCGATCTATCAATTTATCTAACGTCCTATTTGCCAATCATACACTTTCTATTTCCTAAGCCACAACATGTATTTAAATCACATGCACGTAAAACAAAATAGAAATGTTATGTAGAAAACCCTACCTCGATATCTGAACCGTAGCTTTCGGACCTCCTTATCTCTCTTTTCGCTCATTTGTATCATGAATCCATGTGTCCTGATAGTTTCGGATGAGTCCTCAGAGTCACGGGGTCAATACATGTAAAAACAAAAACTGAGGTTAAATTGATATTTTCCATATCGGGGGTGTTACCATAAATCCTAAAACTATACACAATTTAATCAAGTGGGGGTGAGATCGCTAACCTGAAAACCCTTGGGACTCTTTGTGTCAAAACACATGGCAAAGGGTAAACTGCCAATATCCAAAATAGTTGGGGGCTGCAGGGGGTGTAACTGCCAAGAACCACAGTTGAGGGGGCTCGACTAATTATTCCACAGCTACCATGATTCACAATTTATCACTGGAGAAGACGATCGACAGTCAAGAACTGAGATTGGAGGACACCACCTGAACCGTCTCGACAAGGGGCGTTTGTTCCCACCAACGGTGGCGCTTGTCGACGGCTGAAAGGGGTAGATCAGAGAATGACGTTGCCAAACACTTCTGGGCTAATTGTCAGTGATCTAGGCCTTGGTTGATCGATCGGAGACCACCACTAAGATCCTCAGGTCGAGAGGAAGAAATCCCGACCATTGGTGCAGGCTGTGGTCGCCGAGAATGGTAGATAAGCAATCAGCACAGGTGAACATTTTCGACATCGATCCCGATCTATTTTGACACCGGACGAGGAAGAGGAGACCACCGCCGTGACCAACGTGCCGAGACCTTTCTAACATCACCCATCTCGTTGCGTGTGGTGCCCCGGAACCCCTTATACAGGAATCTCGAGTGTCACTAAGTAAAATAAATAAAATAAAAGTATTGAAAACGTTTAATTAAAACATTTACATTGAAAAACTGGTTACAAATTTTTTTCTTTTGAAAATAGACAAGTAAACACCGACTCACAACTCACCATGTCTATTCGGACATGCGCAGTACCATATGAGATCCTCTATGTGAGTTTCGAATCACGTTGCTAGACTCTTGACCTCAGGTACCTATGGAGGAAGAGATGAGCAACATAGTCCAGTAGGAATTTCTAACACTATACAGTTTTATAACATTTTAACACAACGCATACATCACACAAACACTCACAGCAGACAATATCCTCTCTCTCATACGTGCCACTATCATTTTTTTACATTCCCTCAATACAACCGTAACCATCGCAACACATGCGACACACCCATATTTCTTGATTGCACAGTTTTATTTCACGATTCCTCATTCTAGTGTTTCTCCTTAGGTCCACGATACACGTGTGCACCACTAAGGTCTAACACTGTCAACATATCATAAGTGTTTTTCCTTAGGTCTACGATATACGTGTGTACCACTAAGGTCTAACACTATCAACGTATCATTAGTGTTTCTCCTTAGGTCCACGATATACTTGTGCACCACTGAGATCTAACACTGTCAACATATCATAAGTTACATATGGGCACAACTAAGGCCTGATACTTTATATATCTGTCACAAGTGAATCCCCTTAGGTCCCTCAACGTACATACAGGTACAGCTAAAGCCTAGCACTGTACATAATACCACTAGTGCTTCCCCTTAGGTCCCTCACCAACTTATGCTTCCCTAAAGGCTAGCCACCATGAACTACGTATTTTCCCTTGGGTCCTATGTTCGTTGCAGGTCCACCCAAGGCCTAACACCTCAAATCGTATCACATGACTCTCCCCTAGATCCTGAGTCCACTCGAGTCCATCTAAGGTCCAACATCATAACTGATCTATCCCATATCGTAGCGGGCTCATAAATCCCTCTCATATCAGGCTGACTCTATAATTCTATCCCGTATCACAGCGGGCTCGACTATCAGTCTTATCTCAATGGACTTTACTGATCCATCTTGTATCACAACTAGCCATCACATATCAGCTGATCAATCTGTATATTATTGGTACGTCCCCTTCGATTCCCTATATATCAGTTAGGTCAATCCGAGGTCCATCCGTACAATCCGTACACTCGTATTTCTGTTCCTTTCCTACATGTCAATCACACTACTGCATACCCATAGTCCATACTAGGCTTACCTCGGTTATTCTACCGAACTCATATCATCCGGTTCTGTGACCTTTTACTCATTATCACTAGTCTGTACGATCTTACTTACATACGGTTCACTCGTGTCTCATCTATCTCTTCACGTGCATGCCTTCACATGGCTCACATATTCTATTATCCTATCACATATACTCATGTCTTGACTATCTAGTCGTCTCACCACTTAATCTCGTCCGTTCCTTAACTCATGAATACACGCGTTTCACCCGTGTATCATCCATCTCATACCGTACTGTCTCTTACATAACACTAGTACACTAGGCATATCTTACCGTGCCACCTCACGTGGTAACCATAATCCATATCCTTTTCTGTATTCACTATCCGCTGGTATAATCATCTGTGTTCACCTGATTCCTGACTAGTCACGTATTTTCGTAAAACTGTATACGCGTCCGTAACGCCCTGATCCTTTGATCCAACTATTATCTTATTCGTCAATCACACAAAGTCTTTATTCTCTAAGTCACAACAATAATTTAAGTCTACATACATGTCAAAATATTACAGAAAAGTATCGTAGAAACCCCTACCTTGATATTCGTGTTGTTACTCTCAAACCTCCTTATCTCTCTTTTCCTTATCCATATAGTAAATCCATGCGTCCCAGGAGTCGCGGATGAGTCCTCGGAATCACAAGGTCATAACCATGCAAAACGGTAACTGTGGGTTAAAATGATATTTTACATATTAGGGGCATTACTGTAAATCCTTAAACTATACTAAAATAACCAAGCAGAGGTGAGATCGCTAACCTGTAAACCTTTGGGGGTCCTTATATCGTCACATGTGATAGGGGGTAAACTGTCAACATCCAAAATAGTGCGGGTGTGACATGGGGGTATAACTGCCAAGCTAACAAAGTGAGGGGACCGACAAAATATCCAGTGGCAGCCATGATTAGCAGTTTGTCATCGAAAAAGATGATCGACGGTCGGGAACGAAAAATGGAGGACACCACCAGAACTGCCAGGATGAAGGAAACTTGTACCGACCATCGGTGAAGCTTGGCGATGGCCGGAGAAGCAGATCGGGGTTTGACATAGGCGATGCTGTCGGGGTCGATTTTTGATGATCCAGGCCTTAGACCATCGATCGGAGACCACAACTGGGATCCTCAAGCTAAGAGGAAGAAATCTCGACCAATGGTGCAGCTTATCGTCGTAAAAAATGATAGATCATCGATCGACACAGGCGAACCTTCCCTGCGTCGATCCGGTTGATCCCAGCACCGGACAGGGAAGAAGAGGCCACCGCCAAACTCAGCGCACCAAGGGCTTTCCATCGCCACTGGCCATGGGGCCTAACACGTCAAGAATGCGAACGGTCGTCGGAGACAGTGACTTCTGGTGACTAGGGGTCTTTCTGTAATTTCTTGAATATCCTGTCTCCTATACAGTTTATATAGATTTTTCGTTCCAGGGGTGTTTTTATAATTTTTTAAACCTTCCAGATTTCATGAATCCTATCCTGACACCCTGATATCTTGATACCAACCCAAATCCATCTATATTCTATTCACATGACCCTCAAAATGTAACCATCGGGCACTAAAGACGAAAAACCTACGAATCACGTAAAATTATTTTTAGTCCCATTTTCTAAAAACTCCTGAAAACCACCAAACACTCACAAACATGATGTCGTCACGTCCGTGTCACCCCATATACTTAACAAATATGTCATTTTACAATTTCAAACTTTGAAATCTTTTACTTATACCTATAAATCACTGTTTCCGAAAATTTGGGTTACCACACCGCCTAACTCGTCGGGAATATGAACGGTCACCAAAGAAGACAGTGAGTGCGTCTTCTCCAATGAGTAGGGGTGTTTCTGTAGAGTTTTGAATATTCTGGGCTCTTATGTAGTTTATATAGATTTTGGGTTCTGAGGGTGTTTCTATAATTTTTTAAACCTTTAAAAATTTTAGAATCCATCCCGAAACCTCAACGTGTCGATATCAACGCAACTACATCTATTTCATACGCATGTGGCCCTCAAAATATAAACATTGGGCACTAAAAACAAGAAATCATTGAACCCGTATAAAATTTTTTTAGTCCCATTTCCCAAAAACTCTCAAATACTTCTGAATATTCATATACACGATGTCATCATATCTGTGTCATCCCATATACGTCTAAAATATACTATTTTATGATTTTTAACTTTAAAATCTCTCACTTACACCCCTAAATCATTGTTTCCGAATTTATGGTTCACGACACATACTTAGGCTAATCCCATTATTCATTCTTTAATCAAACCTATATCCAAGTCCAATCATAATCCAATCCATTTTGCTGATTACACCACTCTTTGTTTCTAATTTAATACCAAGACTTTGTTAAATAATTAAATCATAACCTTTTCTTTTAGTCCATATAGAATCCTAAACGAATTAGGCAGCTATTCAGGAGACCTAATAGATATATTTAATTACAAGCTCCAATAGATCTGGCCTATTATCTTTTTATCTCATAAATGTAATGGGTTTTGTCCATTAACTCTGGCCCATCCCACTATAAGCCCAGAGTTACGCTCTTGAATTAAATATAATTTTTACAAGAAACTTAATAATTTAATCCAATTAAATTATTTCTCTAAGTTCAATCATTAAGCAATAGAATTACATAAATACATTCATAAAACATTGATAATTGAAGTCGGGTTAAATTTATCATTTTAACCCTCCTATTACATCTTTGTCCTTGATACTAGTTTTACAATGAATTAGTTTAACGAACTTTCTTCTTTAAGTAATTGGCCAAGTTTTATCATACAAGACCTTATAAAAACCTTCAAGGTGGTGTCCCTTAAACCTTATGGAGTTATAAATTTCATATTTATAGAATCGTATTCTCTATCTTACGGATCTTACTATCCTAACTAGCTAAGATATTGACCTTTATACTAAGGATCTCATTATCTGTCCTACTCAAAGATTGTAGCCTACAAGCCAAAGGTGCACCACCTACTCAGGATGAAGGTAAGTATGCTCAATTTGATATGGTGTGCACAATTTATGTTTTAGTCACTGTATTTACATTAAATTGTAAACTCCGTGTGACCTTTGTTTAATGTATTCATAATACACAAGCGTCTTTGTCTTAAAATCTCTACTTTAATGATTTGAGACTCGTTATCCTTATGCAAGCAAATGATACAATAAACTTGTCTAAATAGAAAACCCAACTTTGTTCATAGGTTGTGCACTTGATTCAAGTTATGATAAAATTTTGTATCTCCTATATATGACCACCTCCCATAAACGGAGACTTTATTATTTTTCTAGCTCTAGATCATTCCTCATTGCTGTTGTATAGGAGATGCGTTGAAAAAATACAATAGTTGCATTAAAAAACTTTTATTTATATCATAACTGTTTACATAATTGCAAAATTATTTCTTACTCTTAGGGCATATCTCTAACAGTGCTTTCTTAAGTGGACCGACAAACTTCAAGTGTTGCTAACTCAATTGCTTTTTATTCATTCGTACTTTGGAAATACTTAAGAAGAATCTAACATTTCTTGTTATGAAGATTTTTCTTCATTTGTAACTGTAGTCTCAAAATCTTTCAGTGTTGTGTTATCATCTTCATTACTCTATAGTTTGTCTTCTACAAAGATAACATCCTTGTTGATGATGACCTTATATATGGGTATTGAGATCCCATAGTCAATACCCCTTTATTCCATTAATATACCTTAAGAATATACATATTTTTTAATCTTGGATATAGTTTTATTCTTTCTTGGTTATTGTACATCTTGTTTTTTTTTCAATTGGCTTACTAGTCCATATCTCTATAGGTGTCTTCATCTGAATTGATGTTAATGGAGACCTATTTATCACATAATGGACATTTTTTGTTGCTTCTGCCCAAAATGTCTTAGGTATATCTGCAGTCTTTTACATAGCTCTAATTCTTTATACTATTCTTCTATTTGTAGCTTCGGATTCTTACATTTGAGTGGTTATAAACTATAAAGACTAGCCATCTAATGAAGAATACAAATGGGTCCTTGCATGCAAACAAAATCATCGAGTATAAACTTTATAACTCCAATATATGTTCCAAGTTCTCAATTACCACTGAAGCTTCTTGAATTTGATCTCTTTTCACTCAAAATCATACATGAGTCGGAGTAAAACTTATTTAGATATAATCTATGATGAAAAACCAAGAGAAATATATATATTGTATGGTGAAAAAATTAAAAACAAAAACACAACATCTCAAGGAGAGATTCGGCACTACCAGGTCTGATCTCTACCTTGTTGTGTTTTCAATGTTTTCAAAATAAAAACTAGTTTTATGATGAAAAAAAAAAATAAAAGAAAATAACCCTCTCTTCTGAAATCTCTCAAACACTAAGCAAAAGAGAAAAGCAAAGTGATAATGAGAGAAAAATGGAGAGAATTGGTGGCAAAATAAAAAAACTACGCTTACCATAATCAGTAAAAGAAGTTTATATAGTCTAGGGTAATAACACTTAACCCTTAAGGCTTCAGAAAAACCCATATTGTCCTTCCACCAAATGTAATAAGTCTTGCATTGCAAATGGACTAAGGGCAATTCATTCCTATCTGAATTTGCCACTTAAGCCCAAATGGATTGGACCCTTTTGTTTTCAAAAACAATCATAATTTCAAATAATCCCATTATCATATAAACCCAAACTCAAGCTAATTTTAATATGGGTCCAACACATATAACCCAATGCTCAATTTCATGAAACACCAAAACATAAATTAATTAGAATTTTAAACCATGGATAAAATCATATAAGAACCAATAAATTATAATTTTTCTCTCTCAATACTTAAAAAAGTTCAAAAAGAATAAAAGGTAATCAGATGGACCTAATGGAAATATTAAATTAAAAGCTAACGGAGACCTTATACCCTTTTATCTCATAAATATAGTGGACTTAGTCCGTTAACTCTAGCCAACTCCACTCTAGGGTCAGAGTTACACTCTTGAATTAAATATTCTATTTACTTAACTTGACAATTTTAATCAAATTAAAATTATATCTTTAAGTTACAGCTATTAGGCAATAGATACATAAATATTCTCATAGGATACTGATAATTGAAGCTGGATTTTATTTACCTTTTAACTCCTCTAATTACATATTTACATTTGAGACCAGTTTTACATCTAATGCATTAATTAATCTAATGAACTTACTTCATCAAACACTTGGTCAAGATTCGTCATTCAAACCATAGTAAAACTCTCAATGTGTTATCCCTTAAACCTTAATAGAGTAATGAATTTCATATCTATGGAATAGTCTTCTCTATCTCACAGAAAACAGTTCCAACTAGCCGAGGTATTGAACTATATACCAAAACATCTCACTTTCTATTCTAACTAAAGACTGTAGCCTATAATTTTGAGATACACTATCACTCAAGATTAAGGTAAATATGTCTAAGTTACACTAGTGTGAAGTTTATGTATTCAGTAGTGAAATTACTCTGACCCATAAATTTCATGTGACCCAGTTTAATGCATATATTATACACAACTGTCTTTGCCTTAAAGTCTCTACTTTAATGATTAGATACTCATCATCCCATTGAGGCAAAGATACAATAACTTTGTCCAAACAGAGAGTTTACTATGTTTATAGGTTGTGAAGTAAATTCGAGCTATAACTAAGTTTCGAGTCTCTCATATATGACAACTTCATATAACCTGTAACCTAATTATCATATTAGATTTGGAACCTTGATCATTAATGCAAATACAGAGATTAAGAAAATATGATGGATTAGTGAATAAAACAACTATTATTTATTTCACAAATACTAGTTTATAATTATAGAATATGTCTTACTCTAATGACATATCTCTAACACTATTTACCTGCTCTACTACGCCATTTTGTTATAGTGTGTAAGTAATAGTTTTATGATGTTTTATGCTTTTTTGACTACAAAATGCATCATACTCTTTGCTTCAAAATTCCCCTATGTTATCTATCCTTAAACATTTTACTTTTTCTAGATTAAAGCTCTATTCGCGCTTTAAAAACTATAAACACTACAAATACATCTTACTTTCTCTTGATAGGGTATACCTAACATCTCCTAGAATAGTTATCAACAAATAACAAAAAGTATTTTGGTCTTCCTAAAAACGTAATTGGTGACTGCCAAATATCAACATGAATCAAGTCTACAATGTTTTTGCTCTTAACAATAGATCTACTAAACTTCAACCTATGTTGCTTACTAATAAAATAATGTTCATATAACTTTCACCCTAGGAAGCAATTTCTAATCCGAGAGAATTTTGAAATCTCTTTCTGACATATGTCTAAGTTTGTGATGCCATGTTATCTTCAATTCTTCTCTATAACTTGCATTAGATGTATCCACCTTTTGAAATGTTTCTCCATAAAACATGTATAGACTAGCAGCAATCGTTTATGCCTTTATATTCATAAGCTCGCCTTTGATAACCTTCATAACTCCATTTTTCATGTGGAATTCATATCCAAGATCATCTAGTTGTCCTATGGATAGCGAATTTTTCTTTAAGCCTTTCATATGTTATATCTCTTGGATGGTGCAAATCGTTCTATTGTACATCTTTATTTTGAGTTTGCCAATACCAATAATCTTCGAGGCATGATCGTTACCCATTCTTTACAGATTTTCCTAGGATAGTTTTATATCGATGGCCATATGCCATGTTGCTGCTAAATCTATTAGCTAGACATAAGCAAACTTCTTTTAGCCTATCACGACAATTGTTGCCTCACAGTATAGGATTTCATCATCATCCAAAGTATTTGCTATACAACTTTGCATATCTGATAATTCAGGTGCTTGTCTTTCATATTTCCTTCTTCACTCTTCTTAAAGTGTCAATAATCATTCTTTATGTGCCCTAGCTTAACCACATTGATAACATTTAACCTTCTTACTTTTGGACTTTCCCTTATTCTTATTTTGACTCCCACTAAAACCACATTCGTTTGATCTTCCTCTAGCAGCGAATAAGGCGTCGACTTGTTGAGAGGTCAATAATCTATCTTTCTTGTTTTTTAGTCTACTTTCTTCTTTAACAGTAGCAGTTGCAACATCATTAAAGATGAGAGTCGATTTTGTAGTACTGCTGGTTAAATTTATAATGAGGTAATCATAAGAATCAGGTAGACATTGAAGTAGAAGTTTGACACATTCTTCCTCCTCCATATTATGCTCCATGGTTCAGAGTTGATTCTAAAATGTGTTAATATGTTCACTAATCGAAGTAGATTTTGTCATACAAAGAGTGTAGAGCCTTCTTTTAAGAAGTTTTTGTTATGTAGTGACTTGGTCTCATATAAATTCATTAAAGATCCAAAATTTTCTTTGTTAGTTTCATTTTTATGGCACTTGACAATACACCATGTGTTAATGCTAGATGTATAGTTCCAATTGCATCACTATCCATTTTTCCCCATCTCCTATTATTAAAAATATCTTTTGGTCTCTCTCCAATTGCTTCCAACCAATTTTTCTTTCTTAAAATAACATTTATCTTTATCTTCACAACCCAAAGTTACTCCCATTGACCTTCTCTATCTCAAGTTTCACCGTCATTTGTTGCACTCTTATAATGACCAATAAACTAGAATAGTAGTAAGTGCTGGTACAATTAAATACACCAAAAAAAGTTCCTAGGAGATTGGTAAGGACTAAGCCTCCTTAAAAATTAAACTTCTTAGTATATTCTTTTTGACATAACTTTCTTAGAAGTGTATAAAATCATACAAATAAGCACTCATTGTCCTAAACCAAGCTCTAATATCATTGTTAAAAACTTAGATGTCTAACCCAAAAGATTAGCCTATCGGGTGGAGGGACCCACCCTATTTAGAAACCGAAGACTTCCCTTACAACTATTCAATGTGGAACAACTCAATAGAATCTCTTAAAACTCCTAAACCATCTCCAAAAGGTATATCTATTTCTAAGTTGAAATAAGTTTATCGACAGAATAAATTAGTGTCTATAGCTATTCAATTTCTTAGGCTTGATTATTATTGATTTTCAATCCTTAAATAAATATTACCTTTCTCCCTCAATTTGTTTAATAATTCTTCCTTTTCATTCAATATTATTTGAGACTCTGTCTCTATCCAAACCCAATCTCAACCCCTACATCTAGCTTTACTAATGTAGCCACAGTATAGGAAGCATAAAACATTAAAAAAAAAAAAATCATCAAAAAAATTGATTGTAATTATTAGAAGGGATCCTCTCCTAATATGATTTTTTTTTTAATTTTTTTTTTTTTAAGAATTTTATGACATGTGGCTTTAATGAAGTTGTATGGGGTAGGATTTATTGATTCTAGGATTTATTGGTTTATTGCATGGATCTAGAAAGTGTTTTTGAGACACTTCAGTTTAGATAGGATTATATAAGATGATATTGTTACCTTATTCAAGATTTTTATTTTGTATATATTGTTTTTGCAGAAAATGCAGTTATGGTAAACAAAGATTTAATCAATTTTATATTTTAATTAACATATAAGGGCAAAATTGCTTTCCCGAATCTGGAGGGTGGACTCTTTTTGACCCCATTACTCTTACACTTCAAAACGTTAAGCCCCTAACATTATCAAGACAACTGTGCTATCATTGTTTGTATTTTTTGTACAGAGAATCGACGACCATCGATCAAGAATTGCTCAAGGCATTGAGATATGGGGATGAAAATAAAATCAAGGAATTCGCGTATCAAAAGCGCCATCTTTTCAGTGGATTGACTCCCCAAGGCAACACTGTCCTTCATATAGCTTCAAAATTCGAGAAGGAGACTGTGGTACAAGAGATACTCAAGCTTCATCCTTCCCTTCTCTATGAGAAAAACCTTAAGGGAGAGACTCCGATGCATATTGCCGCCAAGGCTGGTTACGCTGGTGTTGTCAAGTTATTCTTGGATTCTATGGACTTTATGATCAGGGAAACTGGAGCCCCGAACATTATAGGCATGAAAGACAATGACGGCAATACACCTATGCATAATGCTGTTAGAAATGATCACAGCTCCGTGGTGTGGATGTTGCTAGAAAAAGATCATGCAGCACTAGGCCATGTTAATGCTGCCGGCCAATCTCCGCTCTCGATCGCCATTGATGCAAGTTTAACTGATATTGCATTTGGCATTACAAACAAGTTTCCAGACTCCCTTAACCTTGTAGGAACCAACATACTGACTCTCTTCCATAGTGCCATATCAAGACAAGATTATGGTACACTCTGATTTGACTTCTTTTAAACTTTTCTATTTATATATAGGGAGGTAATCTTTGGACATAAAATTTTAACATAATTTGTTGATAAAATTTATGGTTCTTGATCCCATTAAGTCCTATAATTAAGATTAAAAAAAAGATTGTATTTACTGATGTAACTCATCGACTATCTCAACCATTGGATTATATGTATATGTATAAACTTTCTCCTAATTTAGTATATGTTTTATAATTAGTTAAAATTTTTATTTAAGTCCCATTCTTCTTTGTTGCAATTAAATTTAGGTGTTATGATCACGATATTGAATACAAGGAAGGAAGTCATCAATATGCTGGACAAGCATCAGAGGAATTCCCTTCACTACGCTGCAGCCTCAGGTCATGTTGAAATGACACAATGCTTATTAACAAGAGATGCTTCTCTTGCGTATCAAAGTGACTGCGATGGTCAAACGCCTCTTCACTTTGCCGTGAAGAATGGCCGACTAGAAGTGTTGAAAACAGTTCTCGATTACTGCCCAGATGCCATTGACTTGCTTGACAAAAGTCATCGTAATATACTCCATCTTGCAGCTGAATGTGGAAATGTGGATATTTTTTCATTTATCCTACAATTGCCTGAGATTAAATATTTGATCCAGTCACCAGATAAGGATGGGAATACCCCTTTGGATCAGGCTTTTAAGCACTTCCAGAGCGATGTAGTTGATACCCTCTTGAGAACTAACAAGCTTAAAGCAACCAACCAGAAGCAGCAGACTACTCCTGAAATGGCTGATACATATAGTACTACTCCTGTGGAATGTAATAGGTAATGCGTCCTCATCAAATTGCCATTACTTTATCCGTTAGAATGAATTTAAATTAATTATTTATGTTTTTTCTTTCATGATCATTCTTCAGATAAGATCTTCTACCTATAAGACAGACTAGTACCTAACAAAAGTAAATATATTACTATTACATAAAAAAACCTTATTTTTAGATATTGTCTTCTAAATTATTATCATGTTAAACATTGACTAGCCTTCCTCTTTTAACTCTAATGACGTATATAACCTTTTTTATTCTCTAAATCCAACTAATATATTTTAAAAACCTATATTACAGTTTATAACCATGTACGTTTCTCTTATTTTTTGTTTTATTATTTTATTTTATAAATCATATTTTAAATTATTATTTTTTAATTTATTTACTTTAATATAAATGATATTTTCTCTTTAATTTTTCCTATTATAGTTTATAATTAATCAATTAGGTTTGACTAAAATAATACAAATTCAAAAAATTATTAGTGAATGTTAATGAATTATTTGGTAACTCTTTTTATAGATAATTTTTAGTGAATTATATATTCTATTTGCTGCATGTTCTTCTCTTTATTTTTTATTTATTTTTAATGATTAGATTAAAATCTTAGTAAACATTATTAAAAAAAAGGCTTCTTTGACTTTTTCTTTCATTTATCGACTTTTTGGATTAAAAAATACATATTAGAAAATAATATTTTTGACAATTATTAGAGATATTAAAAAAATTAACTTTTGAATTGAAATCTTATATTCTTTTATCTTTCTAGGTGTACTTTTATTTTATTTTTTAATAAATTCCTTTGTAACATCAAGGTCTATAAAAAAATTTATACATATTAAAATATTTATGGTGTCCCTCTTACACAAAAATTTGGGTCCGTCATTACTTGACCAGTTCATAATCCATGACAGATATTGTTATTTTTGTTGGCGTGAAACCAAATAGTTTAAGGGATTAAAACATAAAACTTTCTTTGTTTTATGGTAGCCAAATTGAAAACTTTTAACTTTGAATATGCTGAAGAACAATTTTTTTAAGTGAAAGAAATTTATGAATTATTTTTCTTTCTTGAAAAATGTTGTTCATGCCTATAACATGGAGCCCCACAAACCAATTTGTTTAATAAACATAAATCAATTAAAAAAAAAATGTTTATCCGTCCGTAAGTGCCCGAAAACACAAATAAAATTTCTATTCAAATAAATTTCATATTTTCATAGGTAATCATCACTAAGAACTTTTGGTACAGATATTCGGCCGTGAACAAGGAATATCAAGAACTAATCAAGGCGATTCGGTGTGGTGATTTGTTCACAGTACACAAATTCGGAAAAAACAAGCGTGACCTCTTAAGAAAAAGGAGTCCAGAAGGTAACACAGTCCTTCATGCAGCTGCAAGGTACGGAAACTGGTTGGTGGTATGGGTAATTCTCGGTCTTGATGAATCCCTTCTTAATGAGCGCAACCACAAGGGTGAGACTCTATTTCATGTTGCGGCCAAGTACGGTAATTTTGCAGTTTTTGCTGTATTACCACCAGGGGATACAGAAAAAGCGCGTGAGTTGCTTATGTTGGAAGATGAGGAAGGTAACACTCCTCTGCATAATGCTGTTAGGCATGGTCATCAGATAACTGCAGCTTTATTGATGAGTAAGTGTGCCGATCCAATACTCCATGTTAATAAGGCTGGGCAGTCTCCACTCTCTATTGCCATTGATGGAAGATTATATCTTAATGCACGTTCTATCATCAATAGAAATCCAT
>JANKKB010028705.1:6082-16238 GCA_026225775.1 Bursera palmeri | reverse complement strand
AAAAAAATTTCAGCAGGGGTAAATATGTACTTTTAAGGGTTAAAATTAGCAGTTGATTAAAAAGAGCAAACCTCAGGGGTCTTGTTGATAAAAGTGATAAACTTACTTTCTACTTGAAATTAAGTCAAAACATAAGGATACTATTTGAAATTGTCCCTTTAATAAATTATAAATTTGTATATAAAAATTGTGCTGATTACGAAAACTTGTAAATTTTTATATAAATAGATATTTGGAAAGTTGTATCGGCTAATTTATAAGATTTTTGTAATAATTTACAAATTTTATAACTTTTATATGATTATTTATAATTTGTATATGAATAGTGGTGTATCATTACATCACTTGTAATCAAGCCATCTCTTTATTTAAAACAAAAAAATTGATGGCTTTTTAAATCGAATTTACGAAAACTAATTATGAGTTCACTAAAATAAAATTATTTTTCTAAAATGATTTATTTGTTTGATTAAACAAAACTTTTATTATGTAATTAAATTCATAATATATTTTTAAAAGGAAAAATATTATCATAGACTATTAGCACAATGATACGCTCATTTTTTTTATAGCACGACTTCCATGGTAGATTTATCAATATTTATCTATTTATATCGGTAAGTTATTTACTTGCTACCTTTTAAATTTATGACAATAGACAGATTAAGAAGGTCATTATTTTTTTTTTGTTAATTAGGGTGAGTTATTTGTAAACAAATTTTTAATCTAAATGCACATTTATTTTATAAATTTATCAATAAAAATTAAAGTTGGGTCGATTTTCACACCTCCCCTCAGTTTTCTTAAACCCCACATGTCATCTTGTAGTTTAAAAATTTCACATACGTCCCCTGCAGTTAGTAGCCTTCTGTTAAAGTTAACTATTAAAAGGATAAATTGATCAATTACTGAAGTCAAATAATCTAATTTTTAAGTAGATTCTTGTTATATCATTGGTCAAGTACCGCTACCGGACCAATGAGAACCCTTAGATCATAAATTAGTCAACTGTTGACCAAGATCAAAGGTATTACAAATACTTTAAAATTTAATAATATACTAAAAAATCACAACGAATAATTATTTAATTAATTTAATAAAATAATAAAAAGGTTAAAAAAATAAATTGAGTATAAATTAATGATTTATCTATTTAATAACAAAATTCTATTAATTATAGGTCCTAGAAATACAATTTTTTCTTCTTTCTTTTTTCACTAAATTTAAAATTCTACCTTATTAAAATCTTTTAAAAAAAAAAAAATTGCTGCCTACGTGCTTGGCCTCATAAGGCGATCCATGGCGCTGCAACTGCAAGGCCTAACAATGGCAGGCCATGGCCTTGCAAGGCCAGGCGCTCAGCCACGTTTGGCTCTGCAACAAGATTTCAGTTGTAGTGGCTGTCATCGGCCTAGCTGCTGGTGACGGTTTAAGGGGTGATCTTTTGCGGCGATTTCACGCGTGCTTGTTGCGGTTTCAGGCGTGGTTGCTTGCGCGATTTCTGATGGATCATGTTGCGTTTCAGGAATTTCAGATGTTTGCCAGTCGATTTCTTTTAAAGATTGCTGGCGGTAATTTCAGGGGAGGTGTGTGGCAGATACCAGGCATGTTTGGCTACGGCAAATGGCCTCCTGAGGACCGGAGAATGTGGCGTGAGCCTTGCCACCTGGCAGTGGAGTTGACTGGTTGCTGGCCTCGGTGGTGATAAGGGGAAGTTGATGGAAACGCAATTCAATGGTTTTTCATATTTTTAGTTTTCTGAATTTCTTTTAATTTTTAATTTGTTGTTTTAATATAATTTCTTTGCTTTTTTTTTTTAATAATGTCACCTATCTGTTTAACCAAGTTCTCAATATTGAAAAACTAGCAAACATTATGCTCCGAGGATGAGCAATATCCTACCAAAATTAGAGAACCTCTCTACGGAGATATGGAAACATGAGGTTCGATTTGCTCGCCTTTTCGAACCAAGTTGCTGACGGCAACGAACGGCTAGGATGGTATATGTATAAAATATATCATGGCTCTCAATATAGGAGTGTCCATGAGCCGTAATCCATGTTGATTAAGAGACTTTCTCCTCATCATTATAAAATGGCCCCAAGAGACCTTTCTAGTTGAGGACCTATTAATTAGCACTTAAAAGTATACATTTATTAAAAGTTAAATAATTATTTTTACATTTTAAGTATTATTTGTTATATCTTTGGACTTAAACGAAGAATTATCATCAATTTGTAATTAATGGTCATTTTAATATAGTTTTAATAAAATAAACACAACTTTTTATCTGGAAGTCTAATTGATGTAATTCTTAATTTTACAGAACCTCAGCCCAATCCTCTACAAATTTGATGAAATCCAACGTTCAATGGACAAAAGTACACGGCAATAGAAATGGATAGAATTCTATAAGTCCAGCCTAACATAGCTATTGTATATGGACTGTATCTCACAAAATATATATCCAAATACCTTAATTTTAGAAGAACTTAAAAGATAAGAGAAAGGGCTACAATTTTTTTATTGACAATTTTACCTAAATCGATGGGGAAGATAGTCAAAAATCACATTGGATATTGGTGGCCTGGTTGGTGGGTTCAGCCTAACATATCTATTGTCTTTTGATCATATCTCCTAGAATACAGCTCTAAATTACTTGAATCTAGTGGCTATGAAAAGCTGTTTTAAAGATGTACAACTTATATGAAGACCATATAGCTGAATTCAACGGATTGTATTATCAAAAAATTTGTTATATTGTAGTAGAGTAGTTGGTGGCCTAACTTTGACTATTGTGTTATTCATTAAAAATTTCTCACCCACTTACCTATATAAGGCAACTCTTGGTTTATTGTAATTCATCTCATCTCACAACACAATATAAGTGAGAGTGTTCTTAAAATTTTCTCTCAATTTATGAGAGAATGGGTTATAACTTAGGCTGGAATTAGAGCAACGTTAGAGAAGAGTTTAACTACGTAGTTTTCTTGTTTTCCTTATTTGATTCTTATATATGAGTTTTGACATATATATTTTTGTTTTGGAGAAAAAATCTTTGTTTATCATTAATTTTATTTTAATTCAAAGATTATTTTCTTCAGAATCATATAAGTTCAATCATATTTTTCTTATGTGCAGCTTATTAAATTATAATCGTTGTTGAAAATATCTATTTTATGAGTTGATCTTTTGCTGCAGTATTGTCATGCTAGAATAACTAGTATTAATATATTATCAATCTTGGATAGCTTGTAAAAATAGATCATTGTTGCTATTTATAGAATTTCTCAAAACAAAATACCGTAGTTTTTATCTTTGATCTTTAATGTCATATTTTCTGATTTTTTTTCGAATGTGAAACATGCAATTGAGTAATAAAATAGGAATCAAATTGGTAACATTAAAATGAAACAATCAATTGAATCTCGAAGCCTTGCCATTATCATTCTTATCTATCATCTTAATCATTTATTTTGTCAATCTTTTATCCCGATTTTGTAAAAACTTTTATGTTAGTATTTTCTTCTCTGTGGATTCGATACCCAAAACTATGCTACAACAACCACTTAGTCGAAGGTTAATGTTGAGCGAGATCAAAATTTGGCACCGTTGCTATGGAGGTAAAATTAACTAATATAATTGGTTTATGTTTTTATTTTCCTTCATGTTATTTTATCTTATTGTTAATTATATTAATTATTAAAATTTTGAAAAATTTTCTTTCATTGATATGTACAACTTCAGTAGTTCCTAGAATTATTTGAGAAGTTCTGTCTAGGAGGTTATATAGAGGGAACGATTTAGACTGGACCCTCCAACCTTTCCTAGAAACTTATGTACAAATTAGTGATTGAAAAATAATAATAAAAAATCTTAATGAATGTCTTATATTTAGGATCAACATACAAAATTTACGTGAAAAACCCCAAGATAAGAAAAAACCATGGGCAAAGAAGAAGAAAAATTTCACTAAGAAAGAAATGCACAAAAGGGAAGATTTCAACCTCTATATTTATAGTAGAATATAGACGTCTTCTAGTCCTAACAGGAGTAGGACTCCTATTGATTCTATTACTCTAATTTTTATATTCCTTCTATCAATCTTATTTCTTCTAGGAATCAACTAATATAATAGAAATCAACAATGATTAGAAAAATAGAATCAAGAGCAAACAATAAAGCATAATTCTATTAGAATTCAGGTCATATTCTAATAGGGTAGGTTTGAGTTTATGATTTTATTTGGGTTATATTGTTGTAAACCAAAATTTTCTAGTTTAGGTTGAGTTTAATTTTGTTCACCCAAACCCACCCGAAACTTGAAATTATTTTTTTAGTAAATATAAGTAATATATCATATTTATTATCTTAAATTTTTTACTAAATAAAATTGATTTACCCCTTGGGTTTGGGTTTATTGAGTTATATATGGATATGTATTTATGTATATTTGTGTAGTATTAAGTCCAAAATATTAAAATTAATAAATGAATAATGAGAATTAATTTCATTATTTTATATGTAAATATGCTAAAATGATAATTAATTTCCTATTAAATTTATACTTTAGCCTAGTAATCTAATTCAAATCAAATAGATTAATTTGATTTAGTTTGGTTTGGGTTCTAAATATAAATAGGTTGATTTAGATTTCATTTTGATAACTCAAATTTTTTGTTTGGCTCTTATTAACGAAATATTTACTCTGATGCCCCCAGATAAGTTTTGAGGAACATTTAAGCATACACTTATACTAAACAAATAATTACCTCCAAAAATTAATATTTTTTCTCAAAGAATTAACACTTACACCAAAAAATATTAAAAATAAAAATTAGTTTTTGAAAATTAATATTAATTTAATTTTATCGGATTGTAGAACACAGCTGCATAACTGTTTAATAAAAGACTATCATATAAAAAGTTCGTAAGGTAGATTTTTTTAAATAAATTTTTATAATTAAATTAATTTTTTAAATATTCGTGATAAGAATCATAAGAATAATTTAAAAAAAATACTTTTATTAATATATTTTCATATAATAAAAAATTAAACTATTAAATCTATGTTCCCGATGCAACAAGTAACAGAGAGAAAGTTAAAAATTCTTAATAAAACAAAAAGTATGTGTGTCAGTCAATAGCTGCGGTCACTGCTGCGACCTGACCTTTTTAAATGTCTTACTGACCTCCAGACAGGAAAAAAAGGGATATATCATTTTCCTCCCTTAAATTTTTTAAAAGTTTTAAAAATAACCTTAACAAACTTGATATTTGAAATATATTTAGAAATTAGGTGCAATTAGACGAATAAAAAAACTATAGTAATTTGGGAAAAAATTCCTTCTTTTTTATTTTTATTTAAATGAAATTATACAAAAAAATTAGAACTTAAATTGGCTAGTTTAACTTAATTAAGTTTATATATTCGAAAAAATTTAGTCGTCAAAAAATAAAAAATTATTGTAAAAACATACGGGGTTCAGACTTTATAGACTTTAGAGTGATGTTTTTGAAATATTTTTGAAATTTCAAAAATTATTCCTTAAAATAAATCTTAAGCTTGATTAATCTGAGCAGCTTATACCTACAAAGAGTGTTCAAATCTGAATCTTAAATATGAATACAATAGAGAACACACAGGCACTAGGCAGTAGACCGCAAGCAGTTGGTGCCTGCTGGAGTCACGTGACGCCTGGTACAGCCCTGCCTCGGTTAAGAATTTTAAAAATAGTTAATTCTTTTTTTTTTTTAATCTCATCAACTGACAAACCAACAAGCTATAAATAAAATTAGAGAGTCAGTGTATAATTAAATTAATTTAATAAAATGTGTAAAATACAAAATTTGATTTAATTTATTAATATCATTATCCACCGTTACGGAGATGTGCATCATGTGATGGGGTTAATGTGCTATCCAAAATATAAATATTAAATATATATTTTAATTTAAAATAACACAAAAAATAAGAAATTAGTATTTATTTTTTTATAATAATAAATATAAAACTTATGCATTAATTAATAATTATATAGATATAAATATATTATTTCAATATAGTAGGATTACTTACAAAGATAAACCAAAATTATGGGACCTTTATTCTAAAAAGGTCGTGATATCATAAACCATTTATCATTAGATATTCGATATAGGTATTATGTATAAGATACCATCTATCATCGTACCTGATAATTAACCGTTTACCAAATAATTTTAGATGTAAAATATTAAACTGTCTGATATTATTTATCTTGGAATGTATATTGTTAGACATTATAGAACATTAAATAATAAATCATAAAATCAAATTTTTTCGAACCCAGATATTTCTTTAAATGCTCCAAAGTTTGGTCTATTTTTACAATTTTTTCAATATAGTATAGTGGTATCCCAAATGTATCATACAGACTACAAAAGTTTCCCAAGTGTAGGCTCCGTGGCATGTCACTCCGGTCAAAAATATTAAAAAGAAAAAGAAAAAGAAAAAGAAAAATTTTTTATTGGGGATCAATTTAAAGGTCAAATATTCCAAGTCAAGCAAACGAGTCTTTATGAGAGATAACAAAACGAACTTCACAAGCGTCTGAGTCTTCTTCATCGAGTCTGTGAAGTGGAGTGAAGAAGAAGCGAAATGGCGGCAACAGAATCGAAGACGGTGCATTCAGCGGCTCTCACTTACTTTTCCATGATATCTCTTCTCACTCTCTGTCCTCCTTTCGTTATTCTTCTGTAAGTTTCCACTGCTCCTTGTTCTTGTTTGATCTTTTCTTCGAGTGTTCTTCGTTTGATTTGAGAAAGTTTCAGTCTTCAGGTTGTTGCTGGAAGTGAACATTATAGGTTTTGGTTTTATTGAATTTTGTTGAGAGAAGTGATGAGGAATCGTTGGTTAGAGTTTAGATCTTAAACAGTGTTAAAGATTCTTGGTGATCGGTTCAGTTTTGTTGAGGAAGAAAGAGAGTGAGACACTGTGATATTCGTCTGAGTGTTCTCAGTTTGTTGCTTTCTATTTTTTGGAGTTTATGAAAGAAAAAGGTTCTCGTTGATGTGAACGGAGTTTGAAGGAGTGTGGATTGATTCATGACTTCAAACTAATTTGTTCTTCTGTTGGGTTATTGATATCTGGTTGGAAATGTAGGAAATGAGTAACTTATGAACAAATGTGGGGGGGAAAAAGAAAAAATAAGATAGAGAAATGTTTGTATTGGTGAAGAGGGAAGAGTAATTGTCACTGTGCTTAACATGGTTGACTTTGTTGACTTTCTGTGACATCTTTAAGAGTTACTGAGAAAATTGAAGTTCTTTTGTTGTTCTTATACTAATAAAGTGTTACTTTCTGTTATATCAAAGAGAGAGGGAGATAGAGGTTTTATAATCTCTTAATGTTGTGTGTGTATGTATATATTTATTTGTTTATCATTTTGGGTAAATTTTTTGGTTGGTTCTCTGGAAAATGA
The DNA here is from genome assembly GCA_026225775.1 of Bursera palmeri. Classification (NCBI taxonomy): domain Eukaryota; kingdom Viridiplantae; phylum Streptophyta; class Magnoliopsida; order Sapindales; family Burseraceae; genus Bursera; species Bursera palmeri. The sequence goes on along the minus strand of JANKKB010028705.1, from coordinate 8,775 downwards.
AAATTGCCAGTAGTACTTTGAGCGAATTCTTTTCTTTAGTTCTGGAAGTTTACAGGTCAGTGGATATTCATGGTTATCATAATTTGGTTTGGCTCATGGTGTTTGTTCTTTTACATTGATTTTAAGGAAAATATAGATTGATTCATGACTTGATATTCCTTAGACTTCTCTGTTTTAGTTTGAGATTATGTTCTGCATGGTGTTTTGAGAAAAAAAAGAGAACATTGATACAGCCATTTACTGAACAATGGACCATACTTCATGACGCAGATGTATCATTAGTGTGTTTATATTACATTGAGATGCCTTATTGCATATTGGCTAATTTGAGTGATAAAGTTGGTAGTTGTTCATGGAAATTTTACTGTGATATATTGAAGTTAATGTTATAAACAAACATCATTACTTTGTGCAGATGGTACACTATGGTGCATGCTGACGGGTCTGTTCTACAAACCTGGAATTACTTGAGGCAACATGGACTGCAGGGATTTATAGATATATGGCCAAGACCCACTGCTATTGCTTGGAAAATAATCGCTTGTTATGCAGCATTTGAGGCTGCACTTCAGCTTTTTCTGCCTGGAAAAAGGGTTGAAGGCCCCATATCTCCTATTGGGAACCGACCTGTTTACAAGGTGATGGTTATTTGTTTTATATATATATATATATAGAATGCAAAATATATATTTGTTGGTGATAATTCTGGTGGCAGTTCTGGAGTTTGATTTTGAGCAACTCACAAATCAAGAATTTCCTTCTACATAATTCATATTTTCCAAATTTAGTGTGCGGTTTAAGTCATTAGCTTACTTTTTCTACTGATTGGTGCAGGCAAATGGAATGGCAGCGTATGCAGTGACATTAATTACTTATTTAAGCCTTTGGTGGTGAGAAATTTCTCCATCAAGTTCTTTTGTCTAGATTTGCTTTTGAACTATGACTGCTGGTGTTGTTAGTGATTGGGTATGGTCCTTTGTTGCTGCCGCTAGAGGGTTTCTGCTCACTCACATTTCAATTTACTCAGCCAAGATATTTGTGCTGATATGCACTAGAATATCAGACTTGAGATAAATTAATATTTGAGATGCTTCATTTCTTTTATTTTTCATAAGAATTGTCGTAGGCACTTGTTAGTGATTTTCCTATCTTTAGTTTACTGGCCATTTTGCCTGTTATGCTTATGTTAAAGGGCTCTTCTGTTACTATTTAGAGTATTTCTTTCTGGTTGCTTCWTATTTGTTGCTAATTTCTATTTGATATGAGTAGTATATGGGTGTCTTTGAATTTCTCTTCTGAATTTTAGAAACAAAACTAATGGGTGTTTGTCTCATCATCTGAATATTATCAGTGGATTGGTATCTCAATTTAGTTAGTTCAAAAAACCACAAATAAGATAATTTGAGCCCTCTGATCAATTAGGAGTGTCTTTGCCATTTTCAGTAGTGTATCGTACCGGTTTATGTTTTACTTACAAAATGTCCTGTCGTGAACTCTCAAGAGTTTGTAGCTTGTTTGCTGTTTAACTTGTATTGTACTTACAGTGTTGGTGGAAGCTTCATGGTTGACTAGCAGAATTGTGCTTTACCTATATTCGGATTAATTCACCTAATTTGAATTTTTATCAAGTTTAATTGATCATTTTCTAATTTATTCATTCTTCAGGTTTGGAATATTCAACCCCACAATTGTGTATGATCATTTGGGAGAAATATTTTCTGCGCTTATATTTGGAAGCTTCATCTTTTGTGTTTTCTTGTATATTAAAGTGAGGATTTAAAGTTAGCTAATTGAATATTATTTATTCACAGTTTACACTATTTCATTTTATATATAACACTGATGCTTTATGTTTTCCAGGGTCATTTGGCCCCATCTTCCAGTGATTCTGGTTCGTGCGGGAACGTAATAATAGATTTCTACTGGGTGAGCTTTGTCATGCTTTTTGATATCTACAATATGCTAATGCCTTTATTTTAGTTTTCTACTTTAAAGGTTTGGATTAAAGAGAATGAAAAACAGATAAAGAACTACTGGTTTCTAAACTTAGTAAATAAAGATGTAAATGGGAAAAGGAGCCAGAACTCTACAAATTGGTTGTGGTTGGAATCAACCTTAATTAAAACTCCTGACAAGCATCCAGTCCAGAAGGCTGGGGCTTATTCTGGAAAAGTTTCTTAGGATGTGTTGATAACTCCGAGAAGTGATTTTTCAATAGCATGTGGCGTTTATGATTTCTTTGAACTAGGACCTGAAAAAATCATATGCATGTTTAGTCATGTACTACAGCATTAAAGAAACTTTAGCCAAGCTTTTATTTATTGCCCCTATTCTTGGCAGCCTATAATTTTTATTAGAGCTTAGTTCAAACTCATTTTTCATTACTCAAATGATCTGATGTCTAACTACGTTAAATAACTGGTATATTGAGCTCACATGATTTTGTGGAGTTTTAAATTGGGAAGCCTCATGGCATTATTTTCCAATTGTTCTAGAAAAAAAAGGCTAAACTCTGAATTCTGTGAAACCTCTTATTAAATCTGATATACATACCATTATGATTGATAGCCTCTCGGCTTTTAGCGGGTTTGTACTCAATGCGAGGTGATTGTTAGATCAAATTTCAGTTTATTTTTATCATTTTCATCATTTTCTCTGCCTTTCGTCTTGTGTCTGTCTTCATAATTTTACCT
>JANKKB010028704.1:0-16236 GCA_026225775.1 Bursera palmeri | reverse complement strand
TGTGGAAAGTTCATCACATGCAAATGGAGTGAAAAATCAACTTCTCTTAGGGCTAGAGAAGAAACTATTGAGACGTCTCATATGAACATACATTAGAGAATTAAAGAGTTTTATGATCATAAATCCTTTGTTAAGTAAGAAATTAAAATCGTATTTTGATCTATTTTATTTTAAAGATAAGAGTGATCAATTTTATAAATGATTAATTTTAGCACTGACTTTTCATATGAACTTTACGACATTGTCAACCTTTCGAAATAGAAGGAAACAGCAAGCCAGGTATAGTATTCCCTTAATCAAAACATAGATTACAAGCACATGCGGCGATATATTTATATGTTGCAAATATGCAGGACATCTGAGACGTTTTTTTATTGATGTAAAATCAGTTTTGCAATGCCAAAATCACTCCAATTTAATTCAATCTAAATTAATGAAATAGGATCAATACTTTTGATCTTCCTTTGATTTGCATGATATGTGTACATCTATGTTGTTTACCCATGTTGATCCATCGGATGGTGATGTAACAGAATCTGTATCTATTACCATAAACAGCAGATAGCAGAAGCATTGGAGAACTTTGGATTCAACAAGGCATTGCCATGTTCTTGATATCTGTTTGTAGAGCTAACACGATAGGACACATGAGAAACGCTCACTTTCAACGCTGTGTACATGCATCATATATATCAACATCGTTGAATGCGTAGAATATTTCATTATAACTTGTAATAATAATACTATTTTTATCTTAAAATTTATCTTAAATGATAGCATTTGGATGGCACTGTTATGTGGAAATTAATGTTGTGGAGAATAACAAGTAATATCTCTTCAATTACTACATTACATTACTTATTATGAGAATTTATTGGAAATTTTGAGATAATTAATGAATATCAAAGCGAAAAGCTATAAATTTCTATATAGTGAATATTGAAAAAGAAAATGTCAATTCTTACATTCTTTTAACGGATGTATGCTATAAGTGAGTACTAAGGACATGGTAGAGGATATAAAAATTAGAAACGATTAAAAATTTTGGAAAAGTCCATTTCCAACCTCCATCCATATAAAAATTAAAAGTTAACATTTTTCTAATTTCTATATCTTAGTTTCCAAATTTTTATATACACGATCCTCTCAGGCTATTTACTTTGACCTTCTAGATATAAATTTTGAAAAAATATTTAAATCCACGCTTATGTTAAACTAATATTTACTGTCTAATAATCTAAAGATAAGTGTTAGTTTTTAAGGAATATATGTTATTTTAACATAAAAATAGATTTAAATATTTTCTTAAAATTTATACGGAGAAAGAGAAAATTACCCTCCCAACTTTTATATAAAAATTGAAAATGGGTTCATTAGGTGCAGCTTGTGCATTGTAGCATGACCCCTTTTTTAAATTGTCATCCTAGAGATTCAAGAAACATACACCAAGCCCACAAAACTTAAAAGAAGGCCGGTGCCCCACTAGAACCGGATTCAAGTGGAAAGTCTAGTGCCATGCCTGAGGGGTAAGTCCAAAGCTTGAATATGATTACTGAGAAGTGAGAAGAAGGTGGTAGTCTAATGCTTGTGACAAAAGCTTGAAATATGTTGCTAATTAATTTTTGCTTGAACCGAGTCCCTAAGGCTCCCTTGAGTGGATGTTACACTAATCTAACCCCTTCAATTGATGGGAACATGATGTGGCCTTTATTTTTTGGTTTAGTTCAAAGTATTCAAGTTTCCATTTAATTCAAAGGTTTACTTTCAACTCCTTCACGACCTGTTTTCCAGTTTAATAATTTAATTGAAGATGATTAGGATCTAAGTTATCAGGACTGATCATGTCACGGACAATGGCCAAGCTAGACTCAAATTCATATACTTCTTGTGTTACGTTATCAAAATGAGGTATCTTTTAAAGTAAAAACTTGGATAACTTGGATGATTAACGTTACGGACTTGATGATATGCTTCAAAACTTTTATGGTAAGCTGCTGGCTAATCTTAATAGAAGATTAAACTACAAATATCACAAATGGAATCAGCAATATGCTTGTGCAAAGGAAGGATAATGATTATCGAAAGAGCACTTTTATTACAGTGAAACAAACAACAACATAATACTAGTCTGTTTACTTATTTTCCCCACATAATGGGCTCTCTCGCTCATCAGCGGTACACATAATCATTCATCACTAGATGCAAGTAAATATGTCACCAATTTTCCCACTTGTACGGATATCTCTAGACTGGTGACAATCTAATCAGAATTATTTAATATCATAATCTCAAACTAAATTAAACTTGGATCTCTACTGGCCATCTGTACATCTCTTCTTCTGGTACTGGTAGAGTCAGTGTCACTAGCCCAGTTGCAGAATCGTAGGTGAAGTCAGTCCCAGCGTTGCCCACAGTGCATTTTATCGGGCGCTGGGAAGAGTATGCACCAAATCTTCCACATCCCCTAACCTTGAGAGATACTGTTGCGGTTGGAGCTCGGTTATCACTGAGAGAAGTGGTCAGTTCTGAGGAAACTTCACCGTCAAAGAGCTGGGGTTTATTGTCAGTGGCCATATGGATTTCCACCTCCTCCACGGCACCTCCTGTATTGAACATGTCGAGCAGTCCAATTGAGGCAAATGAAATGTTTGATGTGATTTCCTGCGTGATAGAAAGGATCGTTCAGCAAACAATTGCAGAATTGAAAGATCAACTTGAAAGAGAGAATACTAAAGGAGGAAAAAAAACGAAACAAAACGAAAACAAACAAATCTTAATCACCTTCACTGGACAGAAATGGAATAAATCATATTCCAGAACTTTAAGTGTTACAGGAACCGAAGCTCCTTTCGGCAACCGTATCACCTCCCCTAATATACAAAAGAAATTTCTTTCAGCATGTGCCAAAACAGAGAATATCAGATTTATTTTGGAATTTTACACAATCTTATTCACTTCAAAACGTGCTGAAAATTTATAGGACTCAAACAGACGACATCAATAATTCAATCTTGTTTTCCCATCACTGTTGTTGGAAAGTGGGGGAAATTCAGAGAATCAAAATACCTGATCTTTGCGCATAAACTATGGCATCCCCGTTCCAATCTGCACCAGCAATCTGAGCCATGTTCTCAACATCGGTTGCACGGACAGATGCGGTGAGGGTACCAGGAGATTCATCATGAATGCGAGTTTTCTTCACAAGCTTGCACCAACCAGCACCTTGGCAATTGAAAACACCAACAACACCAGAGCATTTGTTCACATTCCATATCTTGAGTAAGCTGCAATACAAAGTTTCTCAGATGAGTAATCTAAGACCTGCATGTTCAAAACAAAATAAACGATCGAGGTTCAAAAGGGAGGGACAGTTAACCTGATCCCATCTCTGGCTGGATCAGCAAAGAGACAGTCACGTGTAGGCCTGCCCGGCAGTTGAGCACGGAGAACTGATCCATCAGGAAGTACCAGCTTCTTCAATAGCTCAAAATTGTGATTGCCTGGCTTGTCACTAAATTAACAAAGGACAAAAAAAACCGTAAGAACATTGTTACTTTTGTCTTCCATCTTAATCACAACGCAAGAAAGTTTAGCACGAGTATACCTGACATAGATTGCACACCCACCGATGGCACGAGCTGCACCATGATACTCAGCAGCTGGGTGTAGACTCTGCAAGTCATAATTCCCATCATTACTATTTAATTTAAATTTTCTTGAGAACCTATTTTATTTTGAAAATGAAAGTCACTTGTAAACCACTTCAAGAATGGTACTAGTGATGGGGAATGCGAATTCCTCAATAAGAAAGGGGGAAAAACACAGATTGAGGAAATGGGAGAAATTATAAAAGAATTGAGGGAGAAGTATAACGAAACTGAGGAAAAAAAATTATATTTTATTAAAAATCGAAAATCTATATTCGACAGCCTCCAAAATAGAATAATTAGTGACATTAAAATATACTTCAACTAAAAAATAGATATCCACTAGGAAATAAGAATCTAATATCAACTAAACTAGAAAATACCAAAAATAAATTCTAATAAAAATATAAAACTATCAATTAGGAAAATAATCTAATTAGGATACTCAAAATTTAGGAAGTCAAAATCCCTAATAATAGTCAAATCCCTAATTTATGCAGATCTCTAAAAGACCAAATTAAATCCCTAATTTTATTCTAATACGTACTACATCAATTAGTCTTATAACTTAAGATCCAAGGAAGAAACTCTTAAGACTCCCACAAGACAGACAACTACTTATTCAGATGCCTCCAATCATAAATCACCATTTCTCAAAACAAACAGGATGAAGACTTCACAAATAACAAATCAATTAACTAGTTCAGTTTTACTTACATGGAACATATCCCAGTCAGGCTGCATAAATTCTCCAAGGAAGAGAGTGTTGTATGCAACAGAAGAGATATGGATGGTGTGGGAAGCAGGATCCCGAGGGTAAAAGTCATCAGAAGCTCTAACCACAGCTGTCTGCTTGGCATTATAGATTCCATCAGTATTATGACACATGCAAGCTATGCATCCATTATCAGGGAAATTTCGTGCAATGGAGGCCTCCAAAGCCTGGTGATAGCTGCGGGTAAGAGAAACTCTGCCTCCATGGCCAGCACCAAGGGTCTCAATAATGTTTTGCACATCAACTTTTACTCCATCTACTCCACATGAAGCTAAGTATGCATGGAGCTCATTGTAGAAGTTGAAAACCTTCTTTGGATGCACCAAACCCAAGCCATGAACAGAAAGGCTGTCCATAACTATGTCTGGTTGGTTTCCCATCACACCTGGAGATTGAACAGGGTATGCCAAAGCAGTGTCATAATGTTCCATACCCGAAGCGGCAGGTTTTACTCCTCCCCAGTAACCAGCTAAAGCATGCCATACATACACATACCTACAACAAGAAACAAAAAACTAACTTTGAGGGGAAAAAAATAAAAGGATTTGAACACTACTAATATATTTTAAAATGATACCAGATTGCTCATTCTATTATTTGAAAAAACAAAGACTAACATAATTGTTGGCAGATCTTTCTAATTTTCCGAGAAATTTGTGTGAAGATTGACCTAGTGACATAGAAAACATAAATATGTAACAAGAAATTTTGCCACTCACTTCACGCTGCGGCGTTGCTTGGCTTCATCTACAACATGCTTCAGGCCAGGAACCTGGTCGTCTTTGTTGCCATTCTTTTGGAACTTAGCATTCTCTTTTATTCCTGTGAGCCTGCTTGCAAACCTGGAAGAAATCATATTGCCAACAAATAAATATTTCTACTGCTTTAATCAAGACAAAAGATGCTCAAAAAAAAAGAATAGAGTCCAAAAAGAAAAGATAATGAAAAGCAATCATCCCCCAACCCCATCGCAAACCATTTATTTCAAACTGCAGAAGCAGTGTTATACCAGGATTAGCCTGAAGCCCAAGAGGAAGAACAGAATTCAGACAGTAGGCAAGGTCCTTCGAAAGACATAATTCTGCCTAATATATGTATTACTAGTTGATAAGCGTCTAACCATTTGGCATACCAACACAAATTTACCAGCAAAATACTTAAACCCCAGTCTGTTACAGCTCTTTATATTCTACATGCTACACCTGAAGCATCCAAACTTTATAATATTCTACTAAGGCCTTCAAGGTCATTATCCACCCAAATGCATCATTTTCCAGAAATCAAACAAATATCTCTTACAAAGGTAAAGTCCTAGACCACACAATTAGAAAATGTCAGGCATTTTTCCATAGATTCTTCAATGTCTCTATCTCCCAACCGGCATTAAGAAGATAACCAGCTAAGATAATTGTGCAAGATATAAGACAATCTTAAATCTACAATATTATTCAGCAGTTCAGTATCTTTCCATTCCACAATGGAGTATCTTATGGCATTGAATGTACACAAACTTTACCCACCAATTGAGACACACTAGAAATTTTGATAGAGAAATTGTCACAGAAAGGAACATACAACGCATGGTTATAATTTTGGAAAGAGAGAGATCTTACTGTGCTCCTTCTTGTACAATGCTAGAACTTTCCTCTTTGGGTTTACTTTCAATCTGTTGCCAACCATCATCTATGATCAGAAACTTTGGAGGAGTCCCTCCTTCCGAAAGACTGCAGTTATTTATCCATTCCAGGGCTCAGTGATTCATCCTCTTATAATATTGAGATTTAGTTCCATATAAAACGAAGTGCAAGCTGACTTTGATCTATCATTTCTAAATTACCTTTTAAGGCCTTCCTCAACACCCTCGGCTGTGACATCAGTGTAGAAAGCATCCCATGTGCACCAGCCAAACCAGTCAAGAAAAGAAGGCAACTACAGACAATGAACAGATAAATACCATCAGATTAATTTGAAGAACCCAGACAGAATCAAGATACCACAAATTAGGAATAATAACTACAACATAAAAAGATAAAGATAAATATTCTAACCTTCTTCTTCTCTCGATGAAGGAAAGTCTGCCTATGTTTTTCAACAGCCCTGTTTCACAGAGAAATTGCTGTTAAGCAACATTTCTGATGTTCAGTGCTTGAGAACTAAAACATATGACCAATATAAAGAACAATTCCTAGATTGTCTTGTAATTGATCTTCAATTCCAGAGGAAAATAAAAGAACAGAGCTGAAATAGGAATAAAAATATTAACAAAAAAACTCACTTCACAGCCTGGTTGATTACTTCAAAAGGATTGGTCCCAGCATGCATGTAGACAAGGTGAAGGCCTTGGTTGGTTTCAACAGCAGTATCTCCTGCAAAACCAAAGAACACCACAAAAGACAAGTCGTATCGGTTCTTTCGAACTCGACCCTTTTTCTATCTAATTTCTTCCCGTAAAGCAATAATCTCCATTAAATTGATTCATTTGGATGGAAGAGTCATTGATAGGTTTCTGCAGCTCATTGTGTTCATATCAATGACAGCTTCACCCCACAATTTCAGGTGGTTGGTCTTCCTCATTAATGGCCGATTAATAACGCTGCCGGGATGTGATTGAATTAAGTAAATATGCCACTAGACAATGAAATGGCAGGCAGGGTGCATATAGCCGGCACCATATACATTTTGATGGCCATAATCTACTCACCACTCTCGAGGCAAATCTCTATCTCGTTCTTTTCATTGCCCTGAAGAACCGAACGAAACTGGCCTTCAAGGAGAGGAAGGAAAACGGTGTAGATTATAGGAGCATCATCTTGATCACCTTCTGTGGCGTCCTTGCTCTCCACAAGCATGAATTGGGTCTCCAGTGGTACATCTTTCCCACATGTTCCCATTCTCTGAGTCATCCACCATAACTTAAAACGGAAACAACACATGAACCGGAGATCCCTGTGACAAAATTAAATAAAAAAAATAATGATATTTGTAATTTTAGCATGTCAGATTAAAATTAAATTCTTTTCCTATAAGCTCCTAAATGAGAGAGAAAAATATAAAGAAAATGAACTTATTAATCAAAATTGGAAAATAATTAATAGATATTCCCACCTTAGGTTTACTAGTACTACATATGCTATAATTTCAAAGTAATTCAGCTTAAGTAGAAATGTAACAAAATGGTTAACTACAAAATCTTGATCTTATGATATCTATAGAAAACATTGGGGGGAAAGTGGAACATGGAATCAACAGACCACAAGTTTAAGCCATCATCTATGTTCAATAAAATGCGCCTAGAGTACTTACTATGTGCTCTAAATGAATTAACAATTTGGTTACAGAAAATAATAATAATAATAATAAAACAATTTAAACGGGCAAATGAACTAGCGCCTGTTCATAACAACAGTTCTAGCCTACAGGGAACCACGAAACAAAGAAAACGAAATAAACAAGATCCAGTTGGATTCCAATTTATACTTAATCAACCCAGCAATCAGTTATATCACTTCTCAAAGACATTGAGAACTTAGGACATTTAGCATGGGGTGTGCAGTGTGTGCCGCTTCTATCTCAAGTTTACTATTATTGTCCAAGCTATATTGGTTTACTATTTTCGTAATCCATAATTTCCTGAATTCTTTCCTACGTAGTTTAGGCTTACATATAATTTCATTCAACAAAGGAGTAATCTATATTAAAGCTCGAAAAGAATTCATAATTCATTACTGCAAGGGAAAAAACGTTGAGAGGAGTAATCAAGTGCTTACTCTAAGACACCCATGGGGAAGACATGGAGACTTTTGCTATCAGAAGATGAAGCACCAATGAAAGCACCAGCAACCAGCCCCAGACCAGACGCCGGGGTCAAGACAATGTTGTCTGGAACCCCAGTCAGTATGGTCTTGCCATGAACCACCAGGTTCCCATCATTGATGGAGATCTTTGGAGTGACCGTCATTGTTGAGCACCTAAGGGCTGCCTTAACATTAGATAAATCAGTATTAGCCAAATAAAGATAACACGAAAATACAATACTAATCAAATAATGATATTTAAGTCACATATGAATCAAAACAACGAACACGGACTTCAGAAACAAACATAAACATAATGCATACCACCACTGAATAGCTAAAAAATAATTTGTTCGCCAGTACTTGGAACATGAAACAACAACAGTTAAGAAAGTGGGTGAAAATCGATTTAAGGGAGGTTCTAATGACATTAACCTAAGGGTTTACAGTTCCTGGATAAGCTTATTCGTTGAACAGAGTGATGCCAACGTGACCTCCATGAAGGGTGGAACCACCACAGTTGCTGTACAGTCGCAGTCTTTATCATTCTCACACGCTCAGTTGAAAAACCGAAACAACCCACCAATGGAACGCCAGAAGGAAAAAACAGCTGTGTTTTATGCCGATATTTTCATTATTCTTTTTAGCGAAATAAAAACAAACAAACAGAATAGGAACATTTTCCTTCTTTCTTGCTATCTCCTCCATCAGTCACAAATTTAATTCACCCAAAAGTCAAAAAATAAATAAATAAATAAAAAGCAACTGTTGTAATAATGGTCAACTTTTTCTTATATATTGTTATTCTTCTGTTGAATATGAAAATCAGGGGACTAAAATGAATTCAGCTATATGGTCAGCATAAAGACCTTCATATCATATAAATTAAGTAAGTATAATTCTTATTCCTTTTTATTATTACTATTTTTCTTTTCCAAAATTCTTTTCTGATAAAAAAACACTGGTGTATCATACCGATTTCGTAATTAAATAATAAAAAATATATATTTATTTACACACCAAATAAAGACCTGTCTCACGGGATCTTGATGTAGATAAACAGAATTCAGATTTTCCTTTTTAAAAAAAAAAAAAGAAATTATTCAAAGGCAAAAAATTTCAAGTAACAAAGGAGGAAAACAAGGAAAAAGAATTAGAGAGTCGGTGGACCACAATGGTTTGTTTCGACTCTCACTTTTGCCGAGAGCTTTTTGTTTTAAAGTTTTGGAAACAGAGACAAAATTAATTCAGACTTTCCAAAAAACAAAACAAAAAAATAAAAGGTCACCACTGAGAACTACAGATAAAAAGATACATGAAAACGAAAAGAAAGTTGTTAGTTGTCCAGACTCCAGATTCAATTAAAAAAATTTTAAAATTTAAAAACAAAAAAAATAAAAGCATACTTCTCGGTTGAGAGCATAACGAAGACAATAAGCTTTTGAAATGAAATAAAACAAAAAACTAAGAGATTTGAATTTTGGAAGAAAATATTTCAAAGATTAGTCGGCGAATAGATATGTATGTGATTTGCTAATAAGAACGCGAATTTGGAATTATGTTAAAGTTATTTTTGTTCACAGATAGTCGTTTATTAAGTTCAATCATTGAAATCTTCGTCACGAAGAACTTAATTGACCAATTCAATTCACCACCTCAAACGCCTTCCTCTTGCGTTGATATCTCGTCATCAGACCAGAAAAATTCATTCCACATCAAATATCGATAAAGGTCACACCAAATCTCAAGATGAACAACAACATTCAAGAAGCTAAAATACTCAAAAATACACCAAATTCCCCACCGAAACTCACCGGATTATACGAGCAGAAACTCTTCGTTGAAAGCTCTAAAGAGAGTGGGAGAGACAGAGATCAAATATTCGAAACTATAATATTATCACTCACTCAGCAGAAGCGCATTCCACAGAGGAAATGCTCTCTTCTATGAGGACGAAACGAGAAGCTGAGCACAAAGCAGGGCTCGATGATTGTAACAATTATTGCCTCTGAAGGAACGAAGTGAGTTTGACAACGAGGATATCGCGCGTTTATATAGACGGGTCAAGCGTTAAAAATCGAACATGTTCCATATCCAGATCCTTCACGATCTTGACACGTGGAATCTGGTACCGACATTTGTTTTCACGTTATAAAATAATTCGGATATTTTCATTTTGCTTTTGACGTGTGAAAAGACCAGTCAGGACTCTCTTTATTGATTTAGTTTAAACCTAATCAGACTGGCTCCAGCCTTTGAGCGTGTTTGCGGCTGTTGATGGAGGTAAGTAACTGACCAAACTGCGGCATGCATGAAGATGAAGCAAGCAACTTCGTTTCAAAGCTTGGAGCCGATCAGCTGAATTCCACGGTAGCATGAGTCATGACTAGTGATAAGTTATGTTGCATTATCATCATTTAAATCGTAATTAGGAATAATACAGAGTCCATAAAGATAAAGTCATCACAGTGAAAGATTACCCAACCTTTTTCCCCACAATTTAACGAGGTAAAAAGCATTTTGTGACAGCAACGTGATTATTCAATATCGTCCTTTTTCACCGATCAATCAATCAATCTTATTGGTGCAATTAAAAGGTCTTGGTACCTCGGGCAGTGTAATTTTTTGTTGTAAAACTTTTTAATGTGTCGTGGGGTATGACCGAAACCACGTTGTCCCATGTTAAAGTGTGGGAAAGAACAGTAGTTGGCTACTTGGGTCTTGGGTTTTGGCTAAACGATGACTGATGATGATGATGATGATGATGATGATGATGTGGTCTATGATAACTGTGAACTTTACCTGCAATTTGATTGATCTGATAGGCCTTTTAACGCAACACAAAACCTTTGCTTTTCGTAAAGGCCAATTGGCTTTATTCACGTGATATCCTTACCTCGACTGTTGAGTCACACCGCTCCATGCAAACTATCAACTCTCTATTCAATTGGCTAAATTGAACACTCAACTCAACATTTTGTCCCATTTGCAAGTTCCAAGCTTACCAATTACAAGTATTGAGGAGGACAAGATGTCCGATTCAAGATCGTAGTCAATTAAGTGAAGACGTCAATCCTTTTTGTAAACGTAAGGTTATCCATTCATATAGATAAAGGATCCATCTCCCAAAATTTTTAAAAAATCAGATTATATGAAGATATCTTTTAATTTAAGACATTTCCTTATAATTATTTAAAATTAAAAAAAAAAAATCAACAAATTTTTTCTCAAATTAGTCATAAGATGCTCATCACGAATTATATATTATCATTAATCATTTTATCTAAACACCAAAACGCTAATAACTGGTGAGTTGGTTATTATTCTCACAGAATATTTGTTGTTATTTTATATAATTTGATGCTAGATAGAATTATCAAATTCTGATATTCACATGTTATAAATGCTCTAAACAAGATAAAATCATCCTTATCCAAGATTCCAACTTTCTCGATGTGATGAGTTATGATAGAATTAATCATCATTCGGAATAAATTTACAATTCTCTAATATTTGATGATAGCATCGCATCTTGTTGGTGCAATTCAACGTGGTTATGAGTGCTATAACGAAAGGATTAATACTTGAATAAAATATATTCGAAGGTACATATTTATCCTTCTTCATACCAATTAAAGCTTCAAAATTTTTCTTATCAAGGTTTAACTTGTTATGTTCTTCAAGTAACATTAAAAGATGCATATTCCCTTTGTCTACAAAACGTGATTAGTTGTTTCTTGCATAACCATCCATTTGGTTAGTTCTTCTTTAATTGGAGTACTTATGCTTTTATTCCAAAATCGATCACAAATGATAAGATCATGATTGGCTAGATAGACACTGAAGCATTTATAAATAGCTAAGAGCACCATTAGCATAAAACTTAATTATGCCTTCCACGGAATGTGAAAAGAAGTTTAATTTTGACAATTTTTGTATCTAAGAAAAAAAATATGAATGTAAGATAAGAAAACAAATATCATTTCATAAGATTATCTTAGTAATAAAATATTTATAAAATTAATTTTCTAAATATCAATTAAACTTTTTTTTCACTTTACAAAAATTTTAAGTGAGAAGATTGGAGATATTAATAAAGTTGAAAACTTCATTTCGATGTTTACTGTATTTTTTAGGATCAAATTCGACAAAGATGTATCTTTATTAATTTTGCTTTATTTTTAGAATTCATATTTTTTAGAAAGAAAATTACTATTAAAATGAATTAGGTTAAGAAAACTTAATAATGCATAACAGGTTTGAAGTCACGACCAAAATAAAAAAAAAAAGACAAAAATGTCTTATAATTTTTTTTTAGTGAAATATCATAACCTTTTTGTGTAATTAATCATTCAGACAAGGAATTTATCATCAAATTATACACAAATGACAAAAATCTTATATCAAAATGATTAATCAAAAGAAAAGTAATGTAAGCCAAGGAGACACGTATCACGAAGCAAATCCAGATGGGGCACTTGGGGAGACGGGTCCCATAAGGGAAGGGTCGGGCCACTGACAGCTCACCACGTAGAAATTCCACGTCAGAAATCCCGACAACATCGTTCCGTGCTCGTCTTTGCCACATTGGCTCCACAAAGAATCGACTCACTCTGCTGTTGGTGGGCCCCATTGCTTCGTCATAATCGTTAATTTTGACTTTGAATTTTCTTATTTCTGTAAAGCAAACTATGACGGTGGTTTGAATTTCCGTAACTTACGTGTAAGATTTCTCACCGTCAAATGCAAGAGGCGGAATTGTTGGTTTACTAGCCAATAGCAGCTCTGTAATTAGTCAAAATAATTACGGTTCTTCTAAAGCAATTATAATCATTTAAAACTTAATCAATCATTGAACTGAGCTGGATGTAAAAGCTCTAGAGCTTCACCACTGCTCAGGTGCCAGCCATCATCTTCGCTGTGAAAAAGCAAAATGATAAAATTTCAAATCGCATCAACAACTTTCCAATTGTGTCAACCTAATCAACGAATTAAACATTCAGAAAATAAAGCTTAGCTTGGCAATCAATGTCTTAAAAAACAAAAAAAAAAGTTTGTCCAATTAAAAATTTTCTTAAAAGCAAGTGCAACTCGTCTTGTTGGGCAGTGGACAACTTGCCTTGTAAACACGCTGCTAACTTACAAGTGGTTTCATAATGTGGACATCCTGGCAGCTTACCTAAATATGCACTAAAATTAATTAGATTAAAATCGACCATTAAGCATCTTAAATAATACTAATTAACACAACGCAACTTTCTATGGATGGTTACAGCCTGTGAAGGTACAATTTCGCGATTAAATTAATAAAACTATTGAAAGAGCTTCTATTTTAGCATTAAATATTATAATATTCTTCATTAATTAATATTAATTAGAAAATGACTGGTTTAGGGCGGTCTTAGCTTATTGGCAGCACTTCTTTGAATGGTTAATATTACAATAGTAATTATTCCCATTGAGTTTGACTGCTTTTCTCATTAAGCTATGTAATATGGGTTCCTTGAGCGTCCATAAGTCCTCACAAATAATAAAATCAAGTTTAGCTTTGGAATGATTCATTAGTTCCATAAGAAATAGGCTCAACTCAATTTAGTTTTAATATATCGTTAAAATTATATTAAATTCAATAAATTATATAATAAAATATAAAATTTTAAGACGGATTAATAATCGAAATAATATATATATAGTTATACTATTAGAACTTAATTTTTTAACTTAATTTTAGACATCAACTACCCACCTTTTATCTATGTTTAATCTAATAATTAAAAAAGAAGTTAAAAAATATATTGATATAATCAATTACATTCAATTACTTTTAACATTCAACTCTTTTTCTACCTACATACAATCAACGTAACTTCTTCTTCGCTTATCATCTACTACAACCCTCTACTATGCCTTATGCTTATTGTAAATTTTTCTCTCTTTTCGTCAACTGAGGAAACAAAAAATTAAGAGAAAGAGAAATAGAGTAGGTAGATAGAAATAGAGAAAAGAAGAGAATAATTTTCTCTCTTTTTCGTCAACAGAGGAAACAATAGGCTTGTGATTCAGCCAGAGTTCTGCTAATCAAAGAGCTGGCTGTGCTAGGAGAACTGAACCTGGACAATGTTATAGACTCTACAGCAAATCCATATTTGAAACAATGCCTCCCAATTACGAGCCTGAGATCCGTAGAGTTCAATTTTGGTGTTGCAATTCTGAGAATACTTTCATTAGGTATCAAGGCAGTGCAGAGTTTTGATTTTGTTGATGCACCCAATGCCCAGGCTATTGAAATGGCATGTAGGAATCTTGCTTAGCTGGGAGCAATCAAACTGAAGAATAATTCTTATGAATTAACTAAGGAGGGTTCTTCCTTGGTTAGGTTGGGTATTGAACTTAACAACATAGATGAATTATTATAATAATAATAAGGGAGTTGTGTAGCAAATGATGTAGCAGATGGTCCGCGAAGAAGAAGAAGAAGTTGTGTTGATGGCATTTAGATAGAAGGAGAGTTGAATGTTGAAAGTAACTAATTGTGAGTGATTATAGTGGTATATTTTTAAATTTTTTTTGTAACCATTAAATTAAACATAGATGAATGATATATAATTAACGTCTAAAATTAAGTCAAAATATTAAATTTCAATAGCTTGATCATAAATATATATATATATATATAAGATGACATATGTTAAAACTACTATTAAATTATTAATAAATATATTGATTTTGATAATTGAAATAAATTGATTTTGATGAATTAAGAAATATTTTAAGTTACTAATCTTCAAAGTATCTTTACCTTTTTTTTTTTTAATTTCATAGTTTTACCAAAATCTTTTCAATTTATTAATAAAAATAATAAATAACTGTAAGATGATAATGAAAGATTTTTAAAAATATTTAAATATTATAATTATAATTTGATAATTGATATTTTTTAATTATTATTGAACTTAAGAGATCATCAAAGAAAAAAAATATTAATTATTAAATTATAATTATAGCGTCTAAATTCAATTTACGTGGTAATTTCTCGAAGAGGGAGAAGCGATTTTGAATGGATCACGGACCGACTTAGTACAACTACTAGACGCCAAGAACGGAAGAGACTGATCGTAGTCAGCTTTTCCTCTCATTATCCGACACGTGTTCCTTGTGTTCCGATAGTGGGTAGCACATGGTAAAATCGGTCTTATGGGCAGACTGTGCAAATCTGTCAGACTTACCGCTGCTTGCTTGACACGTGCCAAATTTTACGTCTCTACGCACGTGTCAAATCGTAGCCTGTACAATTTTATTATTTAAGTTCGGGTGGCACGTATATTATGCATTAAAGTTAAATGATCTAATTAACAATTAGAGAAGTTAATTAATTTTAATGAAAGATATTCAGTCCGTTACATAAATGGTCTTACATTTCATTGTTTAAGAGAATATTTAAATTTATAAAGTGGACTCAATAGATCATACTTTTAAATTGAACATCCAATTTTTTCCATATGTTCTAATTAATAAATTGTTCCGACGTTTGAAATAAGCATATATTGTTTGGAGGGATCGGCCAAGGAAATAAAACAAAAATTGTAAGTTTTACTATTGTCGTTTGTCGTTACGTTGATTAGCAAACTTATTTGTGATTCCTGTCAAGTCGATGAACTTGTTTGCTTGTTGCCATTGTATGATTCATAGCCAAAAGACCTTATTGGCTGTTAATTGTTGTTCCAGCTAACTTTTGCATGCGCCTCCATTCTTGCAATTCTTCGTCATTCTCCACCGATAGTTCGCACTCAATCAACACTTCGTTACGTGAAAAATTACTTAATTTCATGCCATGAATATCGGGATCCAGGTCATGATAAGCATTAAGAGTGGAGAGTGAGTGTCATCACTATTCACTGAAGTTTTCAGTGTCATGACATTTAATTTCCACGATGGATTGTTCTTTAGTGATTGGTGACGAATCTTATCTCTTGACTGACTTGTAAATATCTTTCAATAATCTTTAATTTAAATAATTGAT
>JANKKB010028703.1:0-16236 GCA_026225775.1 Bursera palmeri | reverse complement strand
TTATCACCATGGAAAAATACTTATCCAGGAATGCAACGGAGAAATCATTCCACGTAAGGTTTTCTCCCCCTCTAATCCTTTCTACGGATGCCCACCATTGTAGTGCATCCCCTGTCAACAAATGGGTAGCCACTCTCACTCTCAATTCTGGCTCAACCTCCAGAATATAAAATAATCTGTCTACTCTCATCAACCAATCCTCGGTCAATACTGGATCAGGTTCACCATTTACGGCCGGAGGATTATGTCATTGGACTTCTTTCAAGACACTTCTCATTTTGTTCTCCATATCTTCCCTATGTATAGCTGGAACCGGTTGTTGACTGGCACGGAGAGTGTGCCTAACTGTATTTGCCATTGTCTCAGCCAACGTATTCACCACATCTCTCATGGCTCTCAGAAAGTCATCTCCCTCACCTCTTGGAGGATTAGTACTAGAAGCTCTTCTTCCTCATCGTCTCATTCTTACACACTTTCAAAACAAAATGCTATATGTTCCACATTCCAAATCATATGTACTAATCATAAACACATGAAACCATCCAATCACCACATATTCCTACCAGACATAGTACAGACTTAACCCTTTTTTCTAATCACCCTACCTATATCCTAGGTCTACAGTGTAGAGTCCGTGCTTTGATACCACTCTGTCACGACCCGAAACCCCTTATACAGGAATCTCAGGGATGAAATATGTAAATATGGTTACACAAATTAGAAATCATGCCATTATCCATAAGTTTTTACTTAAACTAGAAATATTATACATAATGTCTGAAAAATCCTTTACATATGGTTTAAAATACATAATGCATGCAAGGTACATTTCTAGACTCTCCAAAAATCTTTATGTGAGCTCCGGAACATCCCCACCCGATGTCTGACCCTTGGTACCTGTGGAAGGAGAAGGGGTGAACAAACATAGTCCAGTAGGAATTCACAACATACTCAAAACTATAGCATTTTAATTGTAAGCACATAATAGGCACTCATTCGCTAATCTTGTTTACTAATTTACCAAATATGTGTTTCTCTTAAATCCTGTATCAGATAGGTCAAAATAAGATCTAACACTAACATTACGCCCATGAGTGTTTTGCTTAAATCCTGTATCAAACAAGTCAAAATAAGGTCTAATACTAACATCACATCCATAAGTGTTTCCCTTAAATCCTGCATAAAACAGGTCAAAATAAGGTCTAATACTCATGATTCAAATCAACTCATTTTTCGTATTCATGCTAAATATACAACACAACCACAATAAATTCCCACTCATCCCTTAATACCATTTATTTTCATCATTATTCACACATTCATGCACAATGCTCATTCCTCACTGAAATTCGCAATCGCGTTCAATCTATACCCAAAGTGATAAATTACAATGAAACTAAAGTGTGGATGCAATTAACGTGTCAAACCACACACACGGCGTCTAACCAATATAACCCACGTCTAAATCCACGCCAAAACTCCAAAATCACATGACCTATGATTTCATCACACTCAAATACTTTAAATCTCTACTTCCCATTCCAAATGCGCAATAAATTCCATAAATCTCACAGCAAATTCACACACAAGCTTCAATCGAACAAACCCCAATGGTATAACCCAAAATCTAAAAAAATAAAACTCCACATTCATAAAATAAACCGATTAAAATGGAATAGAGATGAGTAGAAGTGATATCCCTACCTTGGATTGAAAGAACACGGAGTCTCTGGCCTTTCTATCTCTTCCTTCTCTCTTCTCTCTCTCCTTTCTCTTCTCCTCTTTCTCTTTTCTCTCTTTTCTCTTGTTCCTTTTATGTTTTAGAACCTTAAAATGAAGTGGGTTTATATAGTTTTGAGAAAATGGGACACAGATGTCATTTAAAAATCTTTGATTTCTATGAATTCCCACTACGGCCCCTAGGCACAGAGTTTTTTCTTGAATCACGCCATGGCGTAGTTTCAATCCATGCCTAGGTGCAGAGTTTCTGCCCTAATCGCGCCATGGCACGGATTTAAACCATGTCATGGCGTAGTTTCCCTGCTTGGAGAAAATAAGTTCAGAATTCAAAAATGTCATCAACATAAAAGTTTTAGCTCTTTCTCTTAGCTTTCTAACGCTACCTGAATCATCCTATTTCAATATTGGATGAAAAAGTAATGCCCAAAATACTAAAAGGTGTTCTTGTAGAAAATTTAATTCAGCTTGTTGAATTGCTTTTCCATTTTCTTTGCATTTTGCCTTCTCTTTTGCTTGATTGCTTTTCCACTCACATTCTTAACTTACATATTTTACATTAGCATGTTAACTATTCATTTATATACCTTATTCAATTTCTCTTGGTACTACAGATCTTGTTGAAGAAATCTACATGAAGTCTCCCCTTGGCTATGTGCACCTTCCATACAAAGTCTATCACCTTCTTCGTGCCCTCTATAGTATTAAGCAAGCTCTTCGCACTTGGTTCACAAAGTTCAGCTCCGTAATTGCTCAGTACGGATTTACTTCCAGTCTTTATGAATCTACCCTATTCCTCAAGAAGACTGATACCGAAATCATCATTGTGCTCCTTTATATGGATGATATGATTATTACAGGTGATGATATTGCTAGCATTCATGCTCTTCAGGATTTTCTTGGTCAGTAGTTTGAGATGAAGGACTTGGGTACTCTGCATTACTTTCTTGGCGTTGAGGTTACCCCCTCCTTCGTTGGCTACTACCATTCTCAGACCAAATATCCTTTAAACCTTATCACCTGAGCCGGTTTCATGGATGGTCCAGCACTCCATTGGAGTATAATGCTCGGCTTACTTTCACTGATGGTAAGCTTTCTTCGAAGCCACTCTCTATATAAAGCTGGTTGGTAGTCTTATCTATCTTTTGGTAGTCTTATCTATCTTTCAGTTACACTACCAAATATTGCATATGCCATTCACATGGTCAACCAGTTTATGCAATAGCCTTGCTCGCCTTATTACACTGTTATCCTTTTGATCTTTTACTACATCAAGGGAACTCTCTTTCACAGTTTCCACTACTCATCTAAGACTTTCTTTGATCTTTGTGCCTTTTTATATGCCTATTGGACAGACGATCGACATGTTATTGCTTCTTCTTAGGGTCTTCTCTTATTTCTTGGCAAAGCAAGAAGCAGATTGTTGTTGCATGATCCACCATTGACGCTAAGTATCCAGAGCTAGTTGATGCTACATCTAAGCTCTTATACCTCTATTGTCTAATAACTGGTAGGGACACCCTCCAATCCTCTAGCTCTCCCCTTCACTGTGACAACCAGAGTCCTCTCCATATTGCCCACAATAATGTTTTCCATGAGCATACCAAGCATATTGAGGTTGATTGCCACTTCATTAGGCAACATCTCAATTACAACATTCTCCACTTGTGCTCATTTACTACTGTAGATTAGCTTGCCGACATCTTCATGAAGTCTCACCCACCTGGTTGTCTCAGTGACGTCACTAGCAAACTCAAGTTGGTTTATATGTCACCACCATGAGTTTGAGAGGGGATGTTGAGATGTCCCCCCATATTTACCATTATTTGGGAATCACTCTCCCTATATTATGCTAGAGTAATCCCAAATTTTAGCAATCAACACATATTTAGGAAAGTGTAATTGTTTCTTTTCTTTTCTTTCATGGAGAAGCTATAGGAACGTTAGAGTTTGACTCTATTGAACCAGACACATTAGAGAATTTTGTTGTCAGGTCTACCTAGTTTGAGTTGTACAACATAGATTTTGGTTTTGGTAGACCTTATAAGGCATAAATGATTCATAAAACTGCAAATATTTCGATAATGGAGAGTAGACATGGAAATGGTGATGTTGAAGTTTGTTTGGCTCTCCACCCCGCAAGAGATGGACCTTTTTGTTTCTCTTATCGCTTTTAGTTTGAAAAATCTTTGATAGTATTAGCTAGTTCAAAACAAGCATAAACAAATGGTTTGATAATTTATATATGGTGATGAAAGCCTTTCTACAGTGCGTAACTATACCTTGAACAAGAGTCTTCCATTCTAGTTAAAAATTCTCATTCTCTTGTTACTTAGATGCATATGTTACATAATAACTATATATATATATATATATATATATATATAAACATTCATGATGCCTACAATAACACCTCAAAAAATGACATCTTATATTTTAGTTATAACACTATTGTGAATGCTATAGTCTGTTTAAGCTTTATAGCATTTTTAGAATGCTATAACATTTAAAGAAAAATTAGAATCACATAATTTTTATAGAGATTAAAAACCTAATAAATTATAAAATCAAATTTGTTGGTGTTAAGAAATTATCTTAAAAATAACAACGATTCTCCTCTTTTGGAAAAATTCAAAAGCATTAGTAACTTATCCAAAACATAGAAAATATGGCATAAATAATTCATTCAAGCCTTATGAAGCTATTTTATAGGGTTTTAAAAATATAAGTTATCTTAAAATAGAAATGTTTCCCAAAAGCCTTCTTAATATTTATTCTTTAAAAAAAAAAAAGGTTTTACAACAATATTACACCAAAAAACCATAAAACATTTTATCAAAATATATATTTAAACAAATCAAGATAAAAACGTCATTTAAAATATTCTTAGTCAAACTCTAGAAACATCATGCTAACTTGTGCCATTAGTCTACGTAGCCTAAAAAGATATTTGAATTTTTCAAAAAAAAAATCAAATATTTTAATTTATTGCATGTTGCATGACTCGTTTTGGTTTTTATACGTCTGATTCACTCACTAGAATTAGTTATCTGGCCAAGCCCAATCTATATGTAAATAAGGCTATCGATATTGAATGTTGTTGTTTAACCTCCTTTGGACTTATTTCTCTTTGGGCCCTATTGGGCTTACTCATACAAAAATTTGTGTCTTCAGTTGGCAACCTGAAAGAAGACACCTCATTGCCAACAAATGAACTCTGAATGTTCAGAGGAGTTTGATAAACACATATATATAAAGGCCCTTTAACTACCTTCCAAGGGGATTGGACAACTAAATCTAATTTGACCTCGTTTAACCTTATTTGACCCATCTTTGACTTTCCTCTTGTGCTTAAACAATTCTTGATTACACTCAACCTGTTCAAATTAAGGTTTCACCTTATTAAGTTTATCAATTATTTGACTTGATCGTTAGAGAATAAACACGAGTAAAACTATGATAAAAGCACATTGACACCCAGTTAAATTTTGAGAAAACACTTAACTCTAAATTTTTGTTAAACTAACATTTATTTCTCAGATTTTTAGAAGGTAAGTATAGTTTTTACGAAAACAGTGATAATTTTTAGGAAGTAAATGTTATTTTAATAAAAATTTAGAGTTAAGTATTTTCTCAAATTTAACGGGAGGTCAGAGTAAATACCTTCTAAAACTATTGACATTTACCTTGACAATACTTGTTATGTAATAGAGAACTTGAAGGAATTCTGGTGAAGTTCAATTTGGTGGGCTGCCAAGCTGAAACCTAAGAGATACATTTTAATATATGACATTCATGTATTATAATTTAAAGCTTATTAGATGCCATTAAAATTGCAAAAATTGAAAGCATATTCAATCCTATAGATGAAGGAAAATCCACGTGAAAGAGACAAGCAAAAGAAGAATGATTGAAGAAACCCATTATTTTAGAGGTCGTTGTTACATTGTCGAGCTTTAAATAAAGGAATGTTTGGCTTTGACTTCATTGGCCTTTGAAGCAGTCAGTTGGTGTTGTTAATCACACCAACTCCAAACATCATCCTCGTTTGGGCCGCTTTGTCACAAAGCTTCGTTAATATTACTCGAGGGGTAAATACATAAACACCCCCAAGATTTAGTCTAAGTAATAAACTCATCCTTGTTATTCATAAAGTAATATAAAGACCCTCATTTTGATATTTTAAGTAACATTAAGACCCGTAATTCCATGCGTCAAGACCCCCATCTTTTCCAATTCTGTGGGTGTTTATGTTACTTTATGAATAACAGATGTGAGTTTGTTACTTAGACCAAACCTCGGGGTGTCGATGTATTACCCCCTATTACTCTACGATATCTTAATGTCAAAACAAACAATATCATTAATATCATTGTCATTGGAGTGCCCTCATAACTCAAAGTGAGAAAATGAAAATAACAATTTAACTTCTAAAATATTGATTATTCATTATTTAATAGAATTTCTAATTCTATTTTTCATATATATATATATATATATATATATTAATTTTAACCAGATGAATATATCTTTTAGTAAATCAATAATATGAAAAGTTACAATAAATTTCAGTATATTTTTATTTTGAAATGAAAATATAATATTAAAAATTAAAAAATACCCCAAGTTGGTAATTTGAACATCGAGTATCAAATTCTGAATGAATAGAATCATTAGGTAATAATCGATTAGTGATTTAGGTAGATTTCATCAATACAAGACAAGAGTAGACATACAATATTTAATATACCATTTTTTAAAATATATGAATTATTATTTTATAAAAAATAAAAATTTATCTAAAACGTATGAATAATTTAAAAAGTAACTTATATAGTCAATAAAAATTCACAGATTAATGTTTGTTACATGAAAAATATAATTAAGATATAGAATTTTAATTGATAATTGATGAAACAATCAATTTTTATAAAATATTTTTACTAACAAATAGGTTATTGATAATTTTTTATTTACGGAAAATTATTAAAAATATTGATAAGTTTTTTAACAGTAATTTTCTATTAAATAAAATGTTAAGTATTGATTTTATATAGGTTAAATGGATTTAATTTTAAAATTATTTTTAATTTTTTGAATTAATTTTAAAATGATGAGTGTACTTAATAAATGAAGTACAAGAGCATTTTAAAGGGGTCATATAACCCTACCCATAAGAAAATAATAAAAGTACCATAGAATTTCTTAATCTAATGATTTTATTTTTTGTAATTACACTTTTAAGGGATTGGTGTAGCCTAGTTGAGTATAAGTAAAAATGAAAAGCTACATAAGCGTCGGGGTAAATACATAGACACCCCTGAAGTTTAGTTTAAGTACAATTCACCCTTATTATTTATAAAGTAACATAAAAACTCCTATTTTGATATTTTAAGTAACATTAAGACCCCCAATTTTACATATAAAGAACCCATATTTTCTAATTATGAGAATGTCTATATTACTTTATAAATAACAAGGATGAATTGGTATATTTACCCCCATAAGCGTCAACAATGTGAACCACTAGCAACCAGCAGGCTCATGTTACCAAGACGAAATCTAATTGCATTGGATCCTACTAATACCAACAATGACCAAAAATGCATAGATGTGCCCATTCTCTGGACTATTAGTTGGTTGACGATAGTAATGAAAATTTCTTATTTTTTTTGTTAAAATTATTTTAAAATATATTTCTAATTTTTAACTTAATAATTATTTTTTAAATGATGAAATCTATTATTGTTTTCAAATTTGGTATTTAATTTATTTTTTATTTTTTTAATAAAAATGTAGGCCAAGAAAATTGAGGATCCTTGAG
This sequence comes from Bursera palmeri, assembly GCA_026225775.1. Taxonomy (NCBI): domain Eukaryota; kingdom Viridiplantae; phylum Streptophyta; class Magnoliopsida; order Sapindales; family Burseraceae; genus Bursera; species Bursera palmeri. The sequence goes on along the minus strand of JANKKB010028703.1, from coordinate 8,675 downwards.
AAGTGCCCAGGGCAATTAAAATATTTAAAAACTTGGAAAAAGCAAAACATGGGTGGAGATAGCAAAACTCACCTTGAAAAGAATGTTAATTAATTAATGAATTTAACAACACAAAAAAGCAGAAAGCAAACTGAAACCGAAACACAAAAACAACAACAGAGACAGAGAGTGATAGGTTTCTCTTTGATGAACATTTGAAGCCAAACGAAACCAACGAAGGCAATAGGGATAATCTCAAGCAAAGCAATCGTTTTCTTTCTAGTCGAGGGAACTAACGGCTTCTCTCTATCCATATATGTTCCTGTAAGTCTCTGTCACAATCACAAACTTACTTTTGTTGGCTTTTGCATCTGGGTTTTTCCTTGTTTGTTTTTCTGATTTGATCGTTTTGCTCATTTGGGTGGAGCTGATTCATAACGTCTTTGTTGATTTTGGTTTTGTAAAAAGGGAATTTTTGTCGTTTTCTAATAAGGTTTGTGATCGATTGATGGATTTATGTGATGAAAATTCGTTTAGAAATGTCAATTTTGTAAAATGTATATGATGAGCTTGTATTGCGATGAAATCTTCTTAAATATGGTTGTTTACGTCTGTTTATGGAGAATGTTGTTTGAGGAAAGTTTGTTTAGATATCTGCTGAAATTGGAAATATTTTAAAACTGATATTTGGTATGTGTATAAGTGGTTGTAGAAGTACTCATTTAGATTTGAAGGTAAAGTTTAGTGATATATGCTTTCTGTTTTCATTGTTATGTCAAAATAGGCAAGATAGAGCTTTGTGGGTGTCATCGGTTTATTGTGTTTGATTTTTGGAATTGAAGGCTTTGATTGGCGTAATGGATGCAAAGACTAAGAGGAGAACTGTAACAGAAAATGGAGATGCAGCGGAGGACTCGGTCCTTGCGACTTTGATTGGGAATGGGGATGATTTGGGACCTATTGTCAGGCATGCATTTGAAGCAGAACGGCCTGAAGCACTGCTTCAACAACTCAAAAACATTGTTAGGAAGAAGGAAGCCGAAATCGAGGAGCTTTGTAAGACTCATTATGAGGAGTTTATTCTTGCAGTTGATGAGCTTCGAGGTGTGTTGGTGGATGCTGAAGAGCTGAAAAGTGACCTCTCAAGTGATAACTATAGGTTGCAAGAGGTTGGTAGTGTGCTACTTATCAAACTTGAGGAGCTCCTTGAATCTTATTCTATTAAAAAAAATGTGACTGGAGCTATTAAAATGGCAAAGAATTGTGTGCAAGTGTTGGATCTTTGTGTTAAGTGTAACAATCACATTAATGAAGGCCAGTTTTACCCTGCACTTAAAACTGTTGATTTAATTGAGAAGAATTACTTGAAGAATATTCCTGTTAAGGCACTCAAAAGGGTAATAGAGAAGACAATTCCGGTAATAAAGTCTCATATTGAGAAGAAAGTTACTAGTCAATTTAATGAATGGCTAGTGCACATTAGGGGTTCTGCAAAGGATATTGGACAAACAGCAATTGGCCGTGCTGCATCGGCTCGTCAGAGAGATGAAGAGATGCTAGATCGTCAGAGGAAAGCTGAGGAACAGAATCTGTCTGGGTTTGAAGATTTCACATTTACTTTAGAAGTTGAGGAGGTTGATGAAGATTCTGTTCTGAAGTTCGATCTAACACCACTTTATCGTGCATATCACATCCACACTTGCCTTGGGATCCAAGAACAGTTTCGTGAATATTATTACAGGAATCGTTTATTACAACTCACTTCAGACTTGCAAATCTCTTCAACACAGCCATTTGTTGAATCATATCAAACTTTTTTGGCTCAAATCGCTGGTTACTTTATTGTGGAGGATCGGGTCCTGAGGACTGCTGGGGGGCTTTTGCTACCTGATCAGGTTGAGACAATTTGGGATACCGCTGTTGCTAAAATCACATCAGTGCTGGAGGAACAGTTTTCTCATATGGATTCTGCAACACATCTTCTCCTGGTGAAAGATTATGTCACTCTTCTTGGGGCAACACTTAGACAGTATGGTTATGAAGTTGGCCCTGTTCTTGAGGTGGTGGACAAGAGTCGGGACAAATACCATGAACTTCTTTTGGAAGAGTGTCGGCAACAAATCACAAATGTTCTTTCCAATGATACTTATGAGCAGATGGTAATGAAAAAGGATACTGATTACGAGAATAATGTTCTGCTGTTTAATCTACAGACCTCAGATATAGTGCCAGCTTTCCCATATATTGCACCTTTCTCCTCCATGGTACCTGATGCTTGCCGTATTGTCAGGTCATTCATCAAAGGGTCTGTTGATTATTTGTCTTATGGAATGCATACAAATTATTATGATGTCTTGAGAAAGTATTTGGACAAGCTATTAATTGATGTGTTAAATGAAGTTATGCTCAATACGATTCATGGTGGTGCTATTGGTGTATCTCAAGCCATGCAGATTGCAGCAAATATAGCTTTTCTTGAAAGAGCTTGTGATTTTTTTCTTCGACATGCAGCCCAACTATGTGGGATCCCAGTCCGATTAGTCGAGAGGCATCAAGCTACTTTGATGGCCAAGGTGGTTTTAAAAACTTCAAGAGATGCGGCTTACATTGCTCTTTTGGGTTTGGTGAACAACAAACTGGACGAGTTTATGGCACTAACCGAAAATATTAATTGGACTTCGGAGGAGACACCTCAGAATGTGAATGAGTACATGAATGAGGTAGTTATTTACCTTGACACGATTATGTCAACAGCACAGCAAATTTTACCTTCGGACGCTTTGTATAAGGTAGGGAGTGCGGCACTTGAGCATATTTCCAATTCTATTGTGTCAGCATTTCTTAGTGATAGTGTCAAGAGGTTTAATGCTAATGCTGTCATGGCTATAAACTCTGACTTGAAGATGCTAGAGAATTTTTCTGATGAGAGATTTTATACCACTGGTTTGATTGAGAAGTATAGCGAAGGTAGTTTCAGCAGATGTTTGGTAGAAGCACGGCAATTGATAAACCTTTTGTCAAGCAGTCAGCCAGAGAACTTCATGAATCCTGTGATAAGGGAGAAGAACTACAATGCTTTGGATTATAAGAAAGTGGCAAGCATCTGTGAAAAATTCAAGGACTCCCCAGATGGGATTTTTGGAAGTCTAGCAAACAGAAATACAAAGCAAAGTTCTCGAAAGAAATCAATGGATGTGCTGAAGAAACGATTGAAGGACTTCAACTGAGCAACGTTGGAAAGTCTGCATTAGAAGTAGCAGTTCACTTTTCACATAATTTGGTTTTCTTCATAAGTATATTTTTTTTTCTATTTGATGTTTATAACAAAACTGATTCTTTAACTTTCATGCTCAGTATATTCTTCCAATGAAGTTTCTATAAATTTCTTAGCCTGTGCAGTTACTTTTGTATCATCTTCTCTTTAAGCCACATTGCCTCCACGTTATATGCTTGCTTTTCTTAGTGAAAATAATCAGATCCATATTGTATATGGATGAACTTATGATGGCCTTGTTTCCTGATGCATAGAATCTCACTAGTTGCAATTGGTGTTTGCTACATCTTGTCGGCTTGGTGGTTTTTTCCTGCGTCAACATGAAAAATAAAAAATGGTTACAAATGCTATATCAAGGTTACCATGCTTCTTAAATAGATTTTTAAAAAGATTTATGTAAATACTTCCAGATGACCTTTTCGGTATAACATTTGTTTCTATTAATCCTCTTTAAGCTTCCTACTTGTTGCATTGCCATTTACCATATGATCTTTTTCTTGGGTGAAGTACTCCTGGATTTTGTTTTTGGATTCTTTATTGGTTCATGTAGAAGGGACACAGTAAAAATCTGCATGTATTGGAATCTTCTCTGCTGGAGAAGATTGTTTCATATCTGATCTGCTGTGGGATACATGTTGCACGATTGTGATAGGCGCTTAAAGATTGAGGTTTACTTTATGCTTCGACTTGCACCTTCTCGAATGCTTGTCTGTTGTCAAAGTATAAAGGAGGGTATTGTTTATCATTATTGTTTAGTTCATTAAACTATTGGCAATAAAAATCTTTCCTATGGTGCTTTTCCCAGTAATGTTCTGATGCCGGTTAATGATACTGATTATTTTGTACATTAGGAGATAAAAGTAGGAGATGAAACCATTTTGGTCATCTGTATCTGTTCGTCAAGATCTGACCTTGAAGACATTTGATAAAGAAAGAAGTTAAGGTGATTGTGATGCAACAAAAGAGATGGGTGCTTCATCCTATCTGGTCCTTGGTTTTTCTTGGAACGTTTGATTATATTCTTCACATTTTCTTCATAACATGGATGTGATTGCCCAAGACCACCTATGTTTTCTAGTCCGCGGATGAGTAGTTCAGCTGACACCTACCTTTCTCAAATCAGTTGGCTTTGCTACACCTATGGAAATATATTCATACATCATTTCTTGCTGGGGTACCTCAAAAGTTGATCCATTACTGGTGGTTTGAGATTGAGGATCAGATTCTTCAGGGAATTCGTGTCTATTTATCATTTTGAAGAGAATCAATTCTAATGTTTCTGAATTATTGCCAGTTTGCATCATGTTGTGGTCAACAAGATACTACTATAATACTCTAGTAGAGTGCTTTTCACTTATTTTTTGATTTCAAAGTCCTATTGATGGATGCTAAAACTGATTTTGAAGAAATTAAGTTCATGCTTTGTATCAATGTGTGATATTTTCGATCATCTCAAATTTTTATAAAATAAAATATGGAAAATTTCCTCTCTTTTTTTTCTACATATTCAGCGCATTTGTTGCATTATCACAGTATATTTACTCATAAAAGCTTCTCTCTATGTTTTACAGTCGTGGTTAATGGCTATTAGATCCTCCTGGAAAGCCAGGAACTTGACTCAGTTTTTCCGTTTTGAGTTTTTTTCCAAGTGAATTTAGGCAAATCTCTGGTTGGCCTTTTGCCTTTGCTAAATGGAGAACTATGGTGCTGCTAGTTTATCTATTTATTTAATTTTCTTAAAAATCTATAATTCTCGAAAGATCTATCAAGTGTCAAGGAAAAGAAACCTCACTCTTTTACGGGAAATGTCACTACACCTTCTGTGTACTGAAGAAAATATAAAGGCATCCCCAAGTGTTGAGTTATTTCAATTGGTATTTCCTGTTAACTTTTTTTGAAATAATTCAAAGAGATATTACATGTACAGTCAAGTTATATAACCAAATTCCTACAATATGATATAGCACAAATTTTCATAATTTTTTTTTCGAAATATAATATTTTATTAGTTAGTAGTTTTGAATCTATATTAATTTTCATAATTTTTTTTCTTTAAGTTTAGCATTTTAAAGGTAATTGAGTCACTTCAATTGAAATTTAACCAAAAAAAAATTAACTTTTATCTAATGATGCAGAAGGTTTGTGAGATTTTTAAAATTACGGGATGTCATATGGGAAGGGAGGCCTAAGAAAATTACCCTTGACATAATAACTCAAACTTTCAAAAGTTAAATAAAAATATTACAAGCATCTATTCCGAGTTGTAGTTTTTTTTAATATTGATGGCGAAGCATTATTAATTATCAATTAAATCTTCATGATATTCTCTTAAATAAAATAAATCCAATTCCTTTTATCACATGCATCTTGAACACAGATAACATAAGTGTATATAATTCAACTGGATCTGTCACGGACTTAAAAGAAAATGTCATCTTCTGGTTTCTGCACCTTATCTTAGGGTAGAGCTAGCCATGGTCCACTTTTGTAGTTTGTAATGTAGTGGCATGCAAAACAGGTCAAAATAGTTTGATTGCTTCTTCACTTTACGTAAGAGAGTGCGTCATGCATTGCCTTTTACTTAATTTCTTCAAAATTATAAAAATACCATCCATTTATCTCTTATTGGGAAGTCCTTTAAATTCGGTTTGAGAATAGACGATAAATATTTAATTAAGGCTTCAGTCAAGATTGATGGGCTACTAGGAGGATTTAAGTATCATCTTAATTTCTTTGTTTTCAATTTTATAAAACCATAAACTATATTCAATTTTTGGCTACATATGATGATTGAACATATGTAATATAACAAAACATATCAATCAGATAATGACTCACAGCTCACACGTAGATGATATATGCGATAACGTTTTATATAAATATATATCTATGTATAACTCTCCATTTAATCTCTATCAAGATAATAGTAATGTCGAATCAGTGTGACCATACATAAGATATTGATCAATCAATCCATTGATAGCCATGAGGATGAAAGGTGAAAAGAAAATGTTCTGCTATCAAACAATAGCTACTCAATTATCACTCATGAGCAACGTATATTGACCAAACTATTTATTTTATAGTATCTTGTTTGATCTTTATTCTACTCCATACTTTTACTCTCTTACTTTTTTTTTTTTTTTAAGTTGGGTTAAATCATATATAAACTTAAGAAAAGTAGTTTAAAGTTGTGTATGAAAGATTATTTTGGTAGGATTTGTGAAAGAAAAAAATATTTAAAATGAGTTATTGTAGAATCGGGTTTGGAAACTTGTTTTCCAATATCAAGTCCGTCAACCTTTTGAGTTCAAAATTGACATACCCATTGACCCGTCATCGGACAACTGACAAACCCGTCAAAATGAGTTCTAAAATGTTTTTTTTCTTATCCAGAGAGGTATATTTGAATAGAAAATTTTAAGAAATTAAGAGACTTACTAATTTTTTAAATAATCCATAATTTGGTTACTTTCTCTGTAAAATTGATGTGGGAAAATGTAAATAAGATGATAATTGCGGAGAAACAAGCACTAAAGCCAGAAGTGAAATATATTTAAAAAGAACTCCTCAAATCACAAAAAAATTACTTTCAAAAATACGTTCGAGAAACTAATGTCAGACTCACCGTTTCTAGTTTCTAAGTAAGTTTCAGAATCTAATTGATGTTTAAAAATTAGGAATAAATTAGAGATTTTAATTTAATTTAAGATTTTTAATTAATTTTAAGAATTTGAATAAATTAAATATTTTAACTTTTCAGATTGGAGAATGCTAATTGGGGTTCATTTCTTAATTAATAATTTCTCATTTTTATTAGTTTTTATTTTTGGTATTTCTGTTAAATTTGGATTAGAATATTATTTCCTAATTTGAATATCAAATCTATTTTCTAGTAGAATTAAGTAGGGTTGTTCATTGGTTTGAAACCGATCAATTTTGACAAAACCAATCCAATTATAAACTGGATTACCAAATTTTAATTAAATCCAAACCATTCCAAACTCGAAATGTAACCTAATCCAATCCTATCGGATATATGAAAATAAAATCCGATATGGTCTGATCCAACTTGAAATATATCAAAATCTAATTTAGTCTAGTCCAATACAATAATATTTCATAATTCATACTACTATATATTAGAATAAGTAATAAATATTATATAATATTTGACAAATAAAAAAATAAATTAAAAAATTAGATAAGAGATATTAATCAGATCTAGTTAAAAATATAAAATATTCTAATTAGATATATAATATATAATCACTAGGAAATATAACATCTAATTCAATTACATTAAATTTTAGAAAATTGAATCAAATTCAATCTAATCAAGTAATCAAAACCAATGGGGATTGGATTTTAGGTCAATTTGGATTGGATTAAATTAGATTTTATAAGAAGAATAATATTACTTCTTACAAGTTTTGATATATAAACTTATTATATAAAGCAATTTGACATGAAGTGATTCTATACTTCATTGTATGAATAAATTATAAATATTAATAATATTAATTAAATTTAATAATGTCTCAAATCCTGTAATATTATCATATAAGTTTATATAATTGAGTTTACAGAACTAGTACTTTAATACTAAATGAAGAAGGATATGATTTGGTTGAGGAACTGAAGTCTTTCTACGTCAGAAAAAAGAGGTAAATCTTGACCAATGCTGTTCAAGCACCTGCACTCACTCTCGGACGCACAAAAGAAGTCGGTTGAAAAGAAAGAGACGGCGTGGACAAACTCCACTGTCCCATTATCAAATATCAATTATCACGTCCAGGACCTCATACAAGGTGGTGAGCAACCATGGTAAAGCTTTACCCCTAAAGCAAATCAAATCAGATCGAGCAGGAGAGACGTATGTAATCAGTAAACAAACAATAATTTTGTTCTCGGGCTTCCCATTGCCCCTCCCGCTGCTTCTCAATCAGCAGTGCAGAAGCAGTGTAGTGTCGTTTCACACACACCCCGATGCCCCAGAATCCCACTTGAGGATTTTAAAATCCTATCGGCAAGGTCTTGTGGAGACAAGGAGCATACCAGACCTGCCATCATCATCGAAACCGTGTGTCTTGATTGACACTTATCATACACCGTGTCTTTGTACTCTTGTAATTTTCTGAAGATTCCTCTTTTTTGCTTTAACTTTTTATATGCTTTTAGGTATATACATCTTTCAATTTTGGCTCAACTGTTTCGGCAACACCCACCAGATTTAGCACTAAAATATCAATATTACAAATCTATCTACCACATTGTATGCTCATCTTTGGGTAACATAACTCAAAATGGAGTTTGAACTAATGAGTTGATTCATTTATGCTTGATTAGATCAATGTAGTAAAAGTTGACAACAATATATAGAGCACGTTATTATCTTTTTTTTTTTTTTTGGATTAATTTG
>JANKKB010028702.1:0-16234 GCA_026225775.1 Bursera palmeri | reverse complement strand
TAAAAAAAGCAAACCTCAGGGGTCTTGTTGATGAAAATGATAAACTTGTTTTCTACTTAAGATTATGTCAAAACACAAGAATACTATTTGATATTGTCCCAATTTTAAATTGATAAATAATGTTAGAAAGCTCCTTATCCATAAGTCATTGAATTCCCACATTAGCACATTTATAAAGAATGTTTAAGCTTTCAAGAATGTCAATCTGAAATTTGATTCTAGCATTATTTTTTTTGTTGCATGTGCATGATGATTTTAAAAGGAAAAAAAGAGGGAGGAAGAGACAAAAAGGTAGTTGCTGATTGAACATTTGGGAATTGGTTCTGGCCTAATAAAGCCGAAGTTTGGTCCTTGCTGATGAACCTAGACATAAACATCAACTGCACTGGAGTAAATTAATCTTATTTTCCATGAGAAATTTTCCAATCTAATTTACAAATATACTGGCATTGCAGGTGATTTATGTGAAAGGAGTTCAAGAAAAACTCAGGGCCAAAATTTTATAAATTATTAAAAGTAGTTGAACATGCATGTATATAAAGTGTGTGAATAAATTATATCTAAAAAAATGAAAGAAAGAGAATGCAAAGATTTCCTATATCATGCTTACCAATTGCATATGTCAACATGTTGTATGCATATATCATAGTATATTAAGATTATTTCAGCCCTTGAGTCTCAATGTTTGGATACAAATACCATCCTAGTACAGTAACATTATGCACAATGTGACTATAGGCATCAACATTCAATCTTAGGAGAGGCAAAATCATAGGCAGGCATGAAGCAATATCTAATTAATCATTTAACAACACTGCTGAAACTCCTGAAAATAAGCATGACCATACCGCAAAGGCAGAGCTTCATACTGCAGACAGATAAATACAGTTTACGTCCGTAAGGATCGATGGTGATGCTCTATCTTTCAGAATTTGTACTCAGGTTCCATCAGCTAATTATACATTTCTCTTCCATAGAAGGAGCAGTCAATGCATGGCTGTTTGTAGTCCTGTAATTGCACTACAAAGTACTCCACCATAAGTTAACACCAGTCAGCAGTCATATGATTCCACATCAAGCAAGTATTTCAGTAAGCTCAAAATCATCTATTTATGTCAGATAAAGCTCATAGTTAGGCATCGTAATGTCTAAGGGAGGTAAGCTTCCGTAGCCTGATCATAGATGGAAAAGTTCAAATCCATGCTTCATGTCTTTAGCTAGATCTAATTTTTTCTTCGTTTCCTCCTCGATTTCTTCAAGTCTGGTAAGCTCTTATGTTTGTCATCATTATGGTCCTGAATCCAATCTCTATGAAACTTGTCATTGTATGGAACAACCTCACCATCAATGAATGGTTCTCCTATTGGAAAATAAAAGCAGATCTATTATAAAGTCATTAAAAAGAAATAACTAGTTATTTATTCCGAATACACCTTCCAATCACAATAATCAACCCAAATGAAATGACTGCTTGGTGCTACAATGAATACATATGCAGGCTATGCAGGAAAACTCATTGCCTCGGCATTTTGGCTAGAGTTCATTGAACTGATGACATCTAGTATTTTTGTTTTACATAGCTCAAGGATTCAGTTTACTGTTTGAAGTCAGAGCATTAACTCCGATTCCAGGTCATATTATTTACAACTAAGAACCTCTGAATGTTATTCTGTACATTCTCACAATGGCCCCTCCTGTTTAAAATGGGAAAAGTGTGAAAAACATATAATGCCCTCTTCAATAGTAAATAGCTTCAACAATGCAGTACGTACGTCTGAGATTTCGTTTTGATGAAAATGAATTTGTCCTTACATATCCTCTGTAAGTCAATTTTAGTACTTTTATAAGATCTCTCTCACATTTTACAAACATACCTAGTGCACATTTTAATATCGAGTATAGACCTACTACTCCATGCAAGGAATTCATATAAAATAAGTATGCATCAAAATCACTGAACTCCCTCTCTTAAGGCTCCCTAATTTCGCTCCCACAAATTCTCCTCACCACTTAAAGAACTAAGACTATAATGTGACAGACGTATTGAAATCACACATCAACCTTTTGCAGCAATCAAATTTACTAGCTAAAACATGGGTGTCTCTTGATGAGAGTATGTTCTTCATGTGTGATCTGATATAGTTATCAGTAATGAAAATGCCATCAAGGAAGAAATAATACCTCCATAGCTACTCTCACCATGACTTAAATAAGAATCTGGTAGAACCCATTTCACATTTGGTAAGGCTGCAAAATCACAAGAAGATCATAATAAAATGTTGAAGGACAAAACAATCAAGTAATAATAATAATAATAATAACTTACATTTGATTTTGTAAGTGAAGTTTTCTGGGATTTTGCAACCAAATGCATAGTAGTATTTAGTGGAAACAGAATATATTGATTTCTTTGCTTCCTCTTCACTGCATATGCCACATTTAACAACCAAAATAAATACAAAACCACCACTACAAAAACAAATATTACAGAAATATATTTAAAATGCTTCATTAAAAGTGCTTTACGGAAAAAACTTGATAGATCCTTCTTAAAAAAAGCACTTTCTACAAAAGAATTTCCAAAGGTGCTGAGTATATCTCATACCCGAGTCTCACAATATAGTTTTCACGGTCAATAGGGAACTCGGACCATCCTAGTAAGTGAGACAACTCTCCCGAGTCCACTCGGCCAAAATCGAACTTGATTAGAAAAAGCTAAAAGGTCAAAGTTTTACCTTCCGAAAGCCATGGCTAGGGTCTTGACATAGCCATCAACGATCTCATCTCGTAGTGGGTATCCCTTAGGAGCCTCCATAACCACGAGCCAGTGCTCATAGTCACATCCCTCGACCACACTCGGTGGCCGTGCTGACGGCGTCACGAGAGAGTTGAAAGAGAAGAAACTGGCCGGACAAGATGATGGAAGGTGACGATGACGGCGAAACATAGCTACTGTTAGATTTAACGGCGTCCTTATGATGCCCCGCAGCATTGTCGTTTTGGTTTTGGGTTTTGTTTGGTCTGAATACAAGGGAAGTCTTCGGTGGAGTCTGGAGTGGATGTGGACGGATGTCACTTGATCCAGTGCCATGTCATCGCTCATCACTCGTCTGATGGGCTGATTGGTTTCATCAGCCTATTTTTCAGGCCCATATTAAAGTAGAGCCCTCTTTGAACTCTATTTATGTTACTTGTCAGTAGAAAATTCCACGAAAGCCCACTACAATCCACAGATTTACTTGTCTAGATCATTGATGTGTAAGGCAGGTAAGTAAGATTCTATAGCTTTATCACAGATGGAAAATTTCAAATCCAAGCGGCATGCCTTCAGTTAGATTTAGTTTTTCTTCCTTGCCTCCTGGATATCTTCGAGTGGGGTAAGCTCTTATGTCCGAGCTTTTGTTTCGTGGGACTATAATCATCAATTATGTTCTAAATATTCTCTGGAGGAAGTTGCTTTTGCCAATTGCAGGAGACAGATTCCCATCACCACTAAAAGAAATAAGGTCCATGACCGATACCAAAAAATTTGTCAACTCAAGTGAAACATCTTACCTCAAGAATATTGCAACAATATCAGTTGGAAACAATTGATGATAAGCAACAACGTCAACAATGAAGAGAATTACTAGTGAAATCGAATAAAATAAGAACCAACATATTTTTCATACATGACACTTGCAAATCATTATTTTCGCTAACAATGATAAACAATGAACATCAAATTGCTTATTTGGCTCCTTTTGACATTCAATTGAGTCAGATCAGATAGGAATAGGTTTTAGTCCTTGTACGGATGTGAGGCTGCTTGAGGCTCAATTTACCACAATCACATTTAAGTTCCACATAGATGAAATACGTAGGGAAAGAGCCATAGATTCATGGAAGTTGAAATGTCGTGGGGTCTGTCCAATATATGAAGACCCCAACATGGCCCTGTCCAACACAAGTGGAAGTAGAGACGGCAGATCAAGCGATGAGGAAGTGGAACCACCTCCTAAGAGAATTTGCAGAAGCCAACTCAACTCTCTTTAATTAAGACCCTTCAATCACGGGGGACTTTCAAGGCAAGTGAATCACCAAGTATTGCATTGACGGAACTCTGTCATTCATTGCATTGCCAGGTATTTCTTTTCCTGCATGTTTCTGTATATATTGTTTTTCCCATTTAGCCTTGTGTTGTGTCGTTTCGGCGTAGAAGTTGGGTTATGGTAGTGAAGTGTGGTGGGGTAATTTATTATAGAGTTCAACGACCAAGAAACTTTTTTAATTTGGCGTTATTCAAATAAAGTAAGGACACTCACTTTCGTGGAAATTTATTACAAGACTTGGTGGGAATGACTTGACCGATTATTTTCACTTTGGAAAAACCCTTTTTCTCTCCATCTCACCTTCGTGGAAATTTCTCTCGCAAGACTTAGTGGGAATGACTTGACCGATGACTTCACTTTGGAAAAACCCTTTTTCTTTCCATCTAATTTCGTGGAAATTTTTTCTTTCCTATAGATAAGCCAAATCTTGCGTTAGTTCACTCCACTGCTACATCTTCATCTCTGCTCCTTGACGACAATATACAGCTCCAAAGATTTCCTCTATGGCTTCCTCATCTTCATTTGTTAAAATTGAATATGATGTCTTTCTTAGTTTCAGAGGGGAGGATACCCGTCACAGCTTCACTAGCCATCTCTACTCTGCTCTCATAAGAAAGAATATTGCAGCCTTCATTGATGACGATGGACTCGAGAGGGGAGACGAAATCTCACCTGTGCTTCTGAGAACAATTGAAGAATCAGTTATTTCAGTCATCATTTTCTCAAAGGATTATGCTTCTTCCAGGTGGTGCTTGGATGAACTTGAAAAGATTCTTGAGTGTAGGAAATCGAAAGGCCAAATAGTTGTACCGGTTTTTTACCACATCGATCCATCTGATTTACGGAAACAAAGTGGAAGTTTTAAGAATGACTTTGATGAGCATCTCAAGAAGGCGCCTGCTGAAAGAGTGGAGAGGTGGAGAGCTGCTTTGACTGAAGCAGCTGGTCTATCTGGTTATCATGTGACGAAGGAAAGGTAATTATATAATATTCTAATTCAATTAACCGTTTATTTGATCATACAAATTTTAATATATAAAACTATTGTCTTTGATGTTCAAATTTTATTCGCACCCTATAGTTTGTTAAAATAACAGTTTTACCTCCCATATTACGAAATTAACCACTAAAATATTTAAATTTTTTCTTAAAAATATTTATATTATTTTTATCAATAGATATATCATATCATTTAAAGATATTAATTTAATAAATGATTAACACTTCCAAAAGAAGAAAATGTAACTAAATTCAATTCTAAAGTCTAAACACTAATTAAACATATAATTAGTATATTTAATTTTTCATCTCATAAATGGGAAAGGATCTTACGACATAATTTTTTTTAATCTAAATCTTAACATAAAATTATAATTATTCATCCACAAATCTAATAGTTGAGATGATTGATGAGTTGACTTTATTAAATATAATTTTTTACTAGGAATTTGTGTTTAAGTTTGTGTTAAAAAATTTATATCAAAAGATTACTCTCATTCTAAATTGGGTAATCTTGACTTATGCTGTAAGATCCATGTTAACACCTTAAAAAGAGTGTATTTTTATTATTATTTTTATTTACAAAAATCATATAATATTATAAAATAATTAATTTAATACAATTTTCAAGATAAATTAATGATTTTAATAATAATAAAAAAATATTTTTAGGTCTTAACACACATGCCCTAAATTTACTATAACTAATCAAAACTTATAATTTTGATGACATTAATTTTTATTACAATTTTTTTAAACAAAACATGATTAATGAATTCATTAATTCCAATAGTTTGAATGTTGCGATTATTAATTTGACAAGTTGCTACTTTTGTTCTTCACACTTTTGCTAGGCGTGAATCCGAAATTGTTGATGAAATTGTTGGAGATATTTTGGAGAAATTGATTGACAAATCCCCCTTATGTGATGATTGTGATGGCCTAGTGGGAATAAATCCACGCATTCGACAAATGGAGTCATTGTTATCAAAGTCTGAAGTTGTAGGAATTTGGGGCATGGGTGGTATTGGTAAAACAACCACTGCTCGAACAATTTTCAAACGAATTTGTAAAAAGTTTGATGGTTGTTGCTTTATTGAAAATGTTAGGGAAGAAGTAGAGAAAAATGGAGGCCGATTAGTTGATTTACTACAAAGAATTATTTCTAGAGTATTAGGAGAAGAAAAAATTGTCATTGACACTCCCAATACTATTCCTCAAGTCATTAAGAATAGGTTTCGTCGTAGAAATGTTTAAATTGTTCTTGATGATGTGAATGATTCTACAACATTAAAACGTTTAATTGGGACGCTTGAGCCATTGGGTCAAGGAAGTAGAATCATTGTGACTACTAGGGATAGGCACGTGCTTTCGAGTTCTGGAGTGAATGACATATATGAGATTGAAGAATTAAGTTGTGATGAAGCTCTTTTGCTCTTTTGTAAGCATGCCTTCAAACAAAACCATCCCCTTGGAGATCTTCCAGAACTTTCATACAAGATAATAAAATATGTCGGAGGGAATCCATTAGCTATTGAAGTGGTCGGTTCTGCCCTTCATGGGAAGAGCAAAGAAGAGTGGGATAGTGTCAAGGACAATTTGGAAATAATTGGTGGCACCGAAATTAATAAAGTATTGAAAATCAGTTTTGATGTATTAGGAAATATAGAGAAGAAGATATTTCTTGATATTGCTTGTTTCTTCAAAGGGGAGGGTGTAGATTTTGCAAAAAAAATACTAAATGCTTGTTATTCATGTGTGCCATTTATTCTACGTGACCTTAATGATAAATCACTTATAAAAATTTTAGAAAATAAGTTGGAAATGCATGATTTGTTGCAAGAAATGGGTCGAAGAATTGTTTACGAAGAATCCGAGGACAATCCAGGCAAACGTAGTAGGTTGTGGCATCCTGATGATGTCTACGATGTATTGCAAAATAATAAGGTAATAGCTTAGCTAGTTTGTTTTGTTTGTTTAGTTACATATTCAATTTTACAAATTTTATGAAGCTTTTATGCCTTTTATGTTGACTTTTTATTTTTTTTTGGCTTTCAAGGGCACCGAGGTAGTTGAGAGCATATTATTAAATATCTCTAGAAGCAAAGACATATATTTAAGTTCCAAAGCATTTGTGAACATGACCAATCTTAGATTGCTTAAACTATATAATGGGCATATCTCTAGAGTGTACCTTCCTCAAGGTCTAGAATATCTTTCAAATAACTTGAGATATCTTCGTTGGGATGGATATCCTATGAAGTCTTTGCCATCAAAATTCAGTCCAGAGAAGCTTGTGGTACTTGAATTGCCTTATAGCAATATTGAACAAGGCTTGGAAGGAGCTAAGGTATAATTTATTATTTTAATTTAGTTTCTTTCTTTCAATACAAATTGTATACTTCACCATCACTTATTTGTCTTAAGATATTTGTTTTCCTTACAGCATGTCCCGAGTTTAATAGGTTGCTTGAGGCATACTTTATTTGAAGGTTGCAAAAGGTTGCTTAAGGTTCCCTCATCCATCCAATATTTCACCAATCTTCAACACCTAAATATGAGTGGATGTCACAATCTTAGGCGTTTTTCGAGGAACATTCATTTTACGTCTTCTATCACTATTGATCTCAGAGTTTGCAGAAATCTTACCGAGTTTCCACAGATTTCAGGGAAGGTCAAAGAATTACGCTTAGATTATACTGCAATAGAAGAAGTTCCCACATCGATTGCAAGTCTATCTGAATTGGTCCGTTTGGGTATGGAATGGTGTTCAAAGCTCAAGAGTATTACAACGAGTATTTGTAAATTGAGATCTCTTGAATCACTTAATCTCGAGCGGTGTCCGAAACTTGAGACTTTCCCAGAAATCATGGAAGAAATGAAAGCCTTAAAATTTCTCTTTTTACGGGAAACAGCAATTAAAGAGCTACCATCTTCAATTGAAAATCTATCTGCGCTTGAACATTTGTATCTAACGGATTGTAAAAGTCTCGAGACCATACCATGCAGCATCGGTAATTTATTATATTTGGGGGTTCTCGATGCAGGAAGAACTGCCATAAGTCAATTCCCATCCTCTAGAATTACTCATCTATTTTTGACTGGGTGCAATCTGACAGAAATCCCTGAATTTATCTGCTCTTTGTCTTCATTGCAAATATTAGATTTGAGTGAAAACGATTTTAAGAGTCTTCCTATAGGTATCAAGCGTCTTTCTCAGCTGAGCTACCTTGGCTTAGAGAATTGCAACCTGCTTCAATCCATACCAGAACTTCCATTGACATTGGAATCATTATCTTTGTCCAATTGCAAGGGACTCCAATCGTTACCAGAGCATCCTTCAAATGTAGAACAATTAGATCATGAAGACGATTCTTTATGGTCTTCTGATATAGCGTTCAATCTTACTAACTGCCTGAATTTGAATTTAAATATTTCACTGCAAAGAATCCAACATATGGCAACTGCATTACGACTTTGTTCCGGAGAGGTTAGTCTCTCCTTCTCTCTTCCTCTCTGCCTCTCACACTCTCCTTCCCATCTCATATAAAAATATCAATGAATTTTATATTACAGGTACCGTCATTCAGCTTTTTTTTACCTGGGAGTGAAATTCCTGATTGGTTCAACCACAAAAACTTTGGATCTTCCTTAACAATTGAAGTGCCTCAACAATATTTTTGTAACAGAAGGCTCATCGGATTTGCTCTATCTGTTATTGTTTCTGAAGAGAATAATAGTGGAGGTTCTTTTCGTATCGGTTGCTCTTGTGCTAATGGTGATAATGAGTTTGATCACATAGGAGGTGATCTTAATTCAGATGACATATTTCGTCGACTCGAGAATTATAACCTATTTCGTGATCTTGAGTCAGATCACATAGGAATATATTTTAGTCCTTGTACGGATGTGACTCGATGGAGGTCAGTCACATTTAAGTTCCGAATAAGGAATTGTTCTTTAAACGGAAAACATAAGGTGAAATGTTGTGGGGCCTGTCCAATATATGAAGAGCACGACATGGCGCTGTCCAACGCTTCTATTGGGAGATTTGCTTCCACCCATGAAGATTTAAACGAGACAATGTCAGTGGATTGCTCTAACACAAGTGGAAGTGGAACCGCACCCTAAGAGAATTTGCAGAAACCAAATCAACTCTCTGTAATTACGACCCTTGAATCACCACAAGTGGACTTTCAAAGCAGGTCAATGAGTTCAATCTCTTTTTCACCAATGGGGTTTGGGAGGTATTAGTTCAATTTTAATGAATTGCTTTCTTGAGTTTCTTCTTTTTAGTTGATTTGTATGTCCAAAGCTCAACCAGAAGACTGGTCTAATGTTGGTACCAAACATTAGTAGTTTTCTAATAGGAAGGCAAGAGTTGAGTCCTGCCCCTTGAAAGCTCAAGATGATATTATATCGACGGAGAGGTAAGTTATCTACTTTCCATTTCCAGTATTCTTCAGTTGCATTATCAAATGATGGCAATGAACCAATAGGCATTCTAATGGTTGTCTAATTACTAAACAGTATAGTAAGTATTCAAAGAAATAAACTTAATTTTAATCCAAGAAAACAATATAATTAACAATCATAATTTCTAGAATAAATTTGAATTCATTCATTTCTTGTTTTATAAAGCAATTTGTAAAACAAAATAATCTGATGTGGCCAAGGCATTTAGATTATACCGGTGCACTAATACAATTGCTTGACGTGTGCTTCAACTTTGCCCATTAGTAAAATTTCTAAATGAGGGAGATTCATTCAAAGAGAGGAAAGGGATCGGTGGACAATTAAGAGGGCTAGGACCGCTTTAATACCTAGATTATCAAGGTAATCAATATTTTAATATAGATTTCATATCATCAGGTTTTTCTCAAATATTTGGAATCGTAGAAAAATTCTCTTACTTTGTTTGTAACTGGATTGCTGTTTACAGATTGCAATTTGCAGCTATCTTTCAAAAAGCAAAAATTCTTTCCAAAAGCAAGAATTAAAATGTCATTCTCGCCAAGCAGCTTTGAGAAAGATTATTGAACTGAAATGAAGAAGCCCACAAGGAAATAAAAGGGGGCTGTATGTGAACATGAACATCAAATCACTTCTGGTTGTTGAATTGTTTGTGTCACACATTAACACATTAACCTTATTGGTGTTCTTACAAGATGCCTCACCTTTCTATGTGGGGCCTTTTGATAGACTCTGCTGGAAATATATCCGCCTTTTGACAGCAGTTCCAGTAAAAGTTGTGTTGTTCCATGCTGATTATGGATTGTACATATTTTGTTTTTATTGGTTTAGAGATCCTATAACATTTCAATGAGCAAAGTTTATTCTAATCCAAAGGAAATGCATGTGTAAGAGAGATGTTCACTAAGCCTTGGTTGAGAATGGTTACATAAGGCTGATTCGATTTTAGATTTTTGGATAAAATATGAGGATTAATGGCTTGTATTAGTTAACTTTCCTCTACTGAAGAAATAGTAACTCTATATCTACTTTTCACCAGTATTTGAATAAGAAACTGGTAGAACCGATTTCACATTTTGTAATGCTGCGAAATCACAAGAAGATCATAACCACAAAATGAATAAAATGTTGAAGTACAAAACAAACAAAAAATAAAAGAAAATAATAATAAAAAGAAGACTTACATTTGATTTTGTAAGTGAAGTTTTATGGGACTTTGCAACCAAATGCATAGTAATCCCATATCTCAGAGGCATAGCTTCATGCTACAGACAGATAAATAAAGTTTAAGTTCTAAGGATCAATGGTGATGCTCTCTCTTTCAGCATTTGTACTCAGATTCCATTAGCTAATCATACATTTTTCTTCCATAGAAGGAACAGCCAATGCATGGCTGTTTGTAGTCCTGTAATTGCAGTACAAAATACTCCACCATAAGTTAAACAACAGTTAGCAGTACTATGATTTCACATCAGCAAGTATTTCAGTAAGCTCAAAATCATCTATTTATGTCAAATAGAACTCATAGTTAGGCATCGTAATGTCTAAGGGAGGTAAGCTTCCGTAGCCTGAACATAGATGGAAAAGTTCAAATCCATGCTTCATGGCTTTAGCTAGATTTTTTCTTCGTTTCCTCCTGGATTTCTTCAAGTCTGGTAGGCTCTGATATTAGTCATCATTATGGTCCTGAATCCAGTCCCTATGATACATCATTGAGTGGATCTCCTATTAGAAAATAAAAGCAGAGCTAATATAAAGTCACTAAAAAGAAATAACGTGTGATTTATTCCGAATACACCATCCAATTACAATAATCAACCCAAATGAAATGATTGCATGGTACTGCAATGACTAAACATGCAGGATATGCAGGAAAACTCATTGCCTCACCATTTTGGCTAGAGTTTATAGAACTGATGACATCTAGTATTTTTGTTCTGCATAGATCAAGGCTCAAATTCAGTTAACTGTTTGAAGTCATAGCATTAACTTCGATTCCGGGTCACATTATTTACAACTAAGTGCAAAACATATAATGCCCTCTTCAATAGTAAATAGCTTCAACAATGCAGTACATATGTCTGAGCTTTTGTTTTGCATGACTATGAAATCGTCCATTATGTTCTATATATCCTCTGCAAGTCAATTTTAGTACTTTTATAAGATCTTTCTCATATTTTACAAAGATACCTAGTGCACATTTTAATATCGAGTAATGACCTTCATTGATTTCAATATCTGCAACTTTTCACTTTTACAACTTCTGTCTTCAAAGGAATCCAAATAGGAATAGACCTACTACTCCACGGAAGGAATTCATATAAAATAAGTATGCATCAAAATCACTGAACTCCCTCTCTTTAAGGCTTCCTAATTTCACTCTCAAAAATTCTCACCACTAAAAGAAATATAATGTGACTCACGTATTCAAATCACACATCAACCGTGTGCAACAATCAAAATTTACTAGCTAAATCATGGGTGCCTCTTGATGAGAATACGTTCTTCATGTGTGATTTGACATGGTTATCTGTAATAAGAATGCCATCAAGGAAGAAATAATACCTCCATAGCTACTCTCACCATGACTTAAGTAAGAATCTGGTAGAATCCATTTTACATTTGGTTAGGCTGCAAAAATCACAAGAAGATCATAATAAAATGTTGAAGGGCAAAACAAGTAATAAAAATTAAAAAAAAACTCACATTTGATTTTGTAAGTGAAGTTTTCTGGGATTTTGCAACCACATGCATAGTAGTATTTAGTGGAAACAGAATATATTGATTTCTTTGCTTCCTCTTCAATACAAAACCACCACTACAAAAACAAATATCACAGAAATATATTTAAAATGCTTCATTAAAATGTTTTATGGAAAACACTTGATAGATCCTTCTTAAAAAAAAGCACTTTCTACAAAAGCATTTCCGAAGGTGCTGAATATATCTCGTACCCAAGTCTCACAATATAGTTTTCAAGGTCAGTGGGGAACTGGGACCATCCTAGTAAGTAACCAACTAGCCCGATCCAACTTAGCCAAAATCGAACTTAATTGGAAAAAGCAAAAACGTTATATTTTGACCTTCCGAAAGCCATGGAGCCATCAACGATCTCATCTCGACGTGGGTATCCCTTAGGAGCCTCCACAACCACGAGCCAGTGCTCATAGTCACATCCCTTAACCAAACTCGGTAACCGTGTCGACCGAGTCGCGAGAGTGTTTAATGACGTCCGAGAAGATGGAAGGTGACGATGACGGTGGAACATAGTTACTGTTAGATTTAACGGCTTCCTTATGATGCCTCGAAGAATTGTCGTTTTGGTTTTGGGTTTTGTTTGGTCTGACTACAAAGGAGTACTTGGTGGAGTCTGGAGTGGATGGGGATGGATGTCACTTGATCCAGTGCCACGTCATCACTCACCGCTAGTCTGACGGGCTGAATGGTTTCCTCAGCCCATTTTAAGGCCCATAGCCTCATATCATAGCAGAGCCCTCTTTCAACTCTCTTTTTTTTGCTTGTCAGTAAAAAATTTCCGAGGAAGCAACGAATAATTGAAAAACAAAACTCATGAGTCTTTCATTAATTCATATAAAAAATTATTATTACAAAATTAGTCCTAAAAAACTTTACTCATATTAAATTAATCCCAGATTTAATAGAGAAATTACTCCAATACGGAAACAAATAACATTAAATCTATTTTTCCTAAACTCTAAGTAAATATTACAAAATGAAAATATAAAATATTTCCTAAACCATTTAATTCTAGTTTCAATTCCTTCCTTTCTTGCTGCATCAGTATCCCACGTTTAACATCCAAAATTAATACGAATCTACCACTACAAAAACAAAAACAAAAACTACATAAATGTATCTAAAATGTTTCATTAAAAATGCTTTATGAGAAACACTTGATAGATCCTTCATTCCTTTAAGTTGTATAAACTGTGTTAATTTGACAATACCCTTAGATAAAAGTATCTATACAACTATAATGTAGAATAATTTTTGTTTTAAAATACAATAAAAGTATTTATTTTATTTCAATAATATTTTTGGAAGAAAACCTTTCTTATTTTTAAAGAGAGATTATTAAAAGAATGGTATTATTTATTGTAAGTTATCATAAAAAAAATGATGTGATAATGTAATAATATTACACGTAAAATTTATACAATATGGGAGATTTTGTCTTTCTCATATAATGTTTATTAATGTTGAAGTGGACAAACTTTCCAACTTATCGTCCTGAAATTTCATATAATAAAAATGACAAACAAACCTGCTGACCTGGCCTTGTCGTGTAGTGCAACTCTACGTAAACTGTGACATCCATCCCCTTCTAGTCCAGTCCATTGTTTTCTTCAATGAAATTTCGGTCATTAATTTATGAATAAAATATGAACTAGGGTGGCATAGTTCAAACCTCCAAATTAACGGCTGATCATCATCAAGAGATGACCGAAGAAAGTACTCTCTACAAATTATATTGTATTAGACGATAGTTCATCACGAGACTTGTGTTTCCACCACTAACCTATCCATTTCCAGAACCTGAGTTAGATACAAGAAACTGTTCATAATTTTTCCCGTTTTTGTACTAAACACATCTTGAACGTCAGGTAAATTTGTTAGGTTTAAAATTCTCTTTAGTTTACTGCAATTTTAGATAATTAAGGAAGTTAAAGAGCGCAGCCATATTTCAGAATAATAGGCCCCATCTTCATCGGTGTGAAACCCTACTGTTCAACTTCTTAGAAGGTGGTCAAGGATGAATATTAAAGGAGATGCCGGTGAAGATTAAGTCTAGCACCATGCATGAGTCTACGCCACTTGAGGAGCTTGCGAAACAAGGACACTGCGTAAGCATTAGCTCACACTGATGACGATGATAAGCGAGCAGTTGTTGAAATGGGCAATCCTTTATCACGCAAATGGACTACAGGAGCAGGTCCTCCGTCCTCGTATCAGCTGTCTTCGAGAATAAAAACACCTGCCGTTTGGCAAACTTTAAAGGGTAAAAGTTGAATATTCTTTTCCCTTTTGATATATATATATATATATATAATGTTATACATATGTATTTTTTTAATTATAATTGATATATGCGTACTTCTATTTTAGATTAAATGTGAAATTTAATATAATTTAAAATAATTGGGAGCGTGTCACAGGTCCAGATATGCTTTACCCATGCAGACCTATCTATCTCGCCCCATTAAGAGGTAGCAAGATAGGATAGGACTAAAAAATTGATGAGACGAGATTGGATATATTATACTACAGGCTCGGCTCGCCTTGACCAATCGGTTTTCCTCCAATTAACGTCAATTGATCCCTTTGTAAAAGTCTTATGACAAAAATAAGTCAAATTTTAACTTTAAAAAACAAATAGCGCTAGAATCCGTGGTAGGAAAGAGAGGAACTTCTACATATAATGAACATGCTTTTGTAGAAAGCTTAGCAGGTATTAACTTTGGTCTATCTCTTCAATTATTCTAGTATATATGGCTCTCGTTCTCAAAAGGGTCAGGCGGAATTTTTTTCTTCCTTGTTGTGTCAAGCCCAAGAAGCCATCCTTAGTGCCCAGATACCATGTTTCCGTGCAGAGAATTACACTTTCTGATGTGAGTAACCCTGGCTCCACGATATCGTTAAATGATTTGTCAAGCTCTCTTGTGGGCTCAAATCTTCATATTTTTACACGCAAGGAGGTAGAAATGATGACAAACAACTTTTCCGAGGGAGAATTCCTGGGAGAAGGTGGGTTTGGGAAGGTATACAAAGGGTTCATTGATGATAATCCAGTGAAGGTATTAGCTTACCAGCCACTCTCTATGAGAGACTTCGGCTGAGAGATTTTGTGTTTCCTTAGAGTTCATCGAACGTGTAATCGTGGTGATAAATTAATGTTCAAGTGAACCGACTTTCAAACTTCAATTTAATGACAGTTTCCATACATTGTACGTATACAATCCCTTTTTATTCCAAGAATCCGAGTCCATTTTGTTTTCTTGAATGAAAATTCGATGTCCCGATCGAATTATTATTAAAATGGTGAACTGAACAATGGGGTGACTTGTTCGAAACCTCCAAATTACTATCAAGAGAGGACTCAAAAAAGTCCTCCACAAATTCTATTGTATTAGAGGAAGTCAGGTACATTTTGTTAGACTTACAATTCTCTTTTACTGCCATTTTAGATAAGAAATGAGTTGCGGCCTCACGTCACCTTCACCATTCCCCTATAGGTTTGAATCAAGCCCTTATAAATAAGGTGGTCAAGGATGACACTCCTCCAACCTAGATTGCAAATAAAAAGTTTTGTTCCAGAAGCTATCACAGAAAGTCATAACACTTTTTGAATAAATTTGCTCTCTATAAAATTATATAGAACATTTCAAAGCAATAAGAAAGAGTGTCAAAAGCTAAACTATGATGCAGGTTAAACATAAAATTTTTACAAGTATATATAGATTTTATATTATGTCTCCTACCTTCGAAATATCCCGTCAAAAGAGTCGGCTAAAGATGATCTAGACGTGAAAATATTATAGAAATAAAAATATAATAGAAATCGACATATTACTTGTTAGACGATTTGTGCCCCAGAGCATCACATTGTGAATATACGCAGTATATTCGGATTAAAGGAAATTGTGTGTCTT